>PVKM010014815.1:0-28599 GCA_004027735.1 Carollia perspicillata | reverse complement strand
GTGCCCATCAGTAAATGAGTAGATCAAAAACTAGGGTACATTTACACAATGGAATTCTATGCAGCAGAGAAGAAGAAGGAGCTCCTACCCTTTGCAACAGCATGGATGGAACTGGAGAGTATTATGCTAAGTGAAATAAGCCAGGTGGTAAGGGGCAATTACCATATGATCTCACCTTTAACTGGAACAGAATCAACAAAAGAATAAAGCAAACAAAATATAACCAGAGTCATTGAAATTAAGAACAATCTAACAATAGCCAGAGGGGAGGGGAAAGGGGACAGTGGGGAGAAGGGTTTTCAGGAACTACTATAAAGGACATATGGACAAAGCCAATGGGGAGGGTGGAAGCAAGGGAGGGTAGTGGGTGTGGAGGGGGTGAGGGGAAGGGTGGGGATTAAATACAGACAACTGTAATTGAACAACAATAAAATAATTTAAATAAAAATAATAAAAATAAAAAATGTTTATGGAAAAAAGCAAAAAACCCCAAACTTATATGTATAACACATGGACATGAACTAAGTGGGGGATGCTGGAAGGTTTGGGGGTGCAGGGTGGAGGGGAGATAAAGGGAGGGAATTGGAAAAACTGTAATAGCATAATCAATAAAATATAATTAAAAATAAACTGATAACGGTGAAAAAACAGATGGCATTTACTACTGAATTCTAATCTACCTTTAGAGTTATACATTTTCCCCTGGGCATCCTCCATGTCTATATGAGGTACACATGTTAATAAATGCCTGTTTTTCTCTTGTTGATCTGTCTTATATTACAGAAGTCTTAGCTAAGAACTCAGAAAGGTGGAGGGACAATTACTTTTCCTTCCCGACAAACTCAAAATGAAGTCATCTCCTTCCACATTAGTAAATGGCATGATCATACACTTAGTGCCTCAAGCCAGAAACCTAAGAGTTTCTTCCATCATCTTATCACCCAGTTCATTTACAATTCCTGTCTTCTGTTAGTTCATTTTAAATACAGCTAATAAAATTAGATTAATCATAATCCTTGGTGCATGACACTCTCTGTGGCTTTTCTAGTAAAATCTTCTTGTATCCCACTCTGAAGTAACTGTTTCTCTGATCTTCTCTTTGCTTTTCCTTATGATATTTATTCACATCTATATGTATTTAAAAAACATGTTGTTTAGTTTTTTAAATATATTTTATTGATTATGCTATTACAGTTGTCCCATTTTTTTCTCCCCTTTATTCCCCTCTGCCCTTTACCTGCCCTCCCACCATCATTCCCCCACCTTAGTTCATGTCCATAGCTCATACATATCAGTTCTTTGGCTTCTCCATTTCCTGTACTACTCTTAACCTCCCCTTATCTATTTTGTACCTACAATTTATGCTTCTTATTCCATGTACCTTTTCCCCCATTCTCCCTCACCTCCTCCCTACTGAGAACCCTCCATATAATCTCTATTTCTGTGAATCTTTTCATTTTCTAGTTGTTTGCTTAGTTTTTTTTTTTAGGTTTGGTTATTGATAGTTGTGAGTTTGTTGTCATTTTCCTGTTCATAGCTTTTGATATTCTTCTATTTCTTAGAGAAGTCCCTTTAACATTTCATATAATAAAGGCTTGGTGATGATGAACTTCTTTGACTTGACCTTGTCCAGGAAGCACTTTATCTGCTTTTCCGTTCTAAATGATAGCTTTGTGGCATAGAATAATCTTGGATGTAGGTCCTTGCCTTTTATGACTTCGAATACTCTTTCCAGCCCCTTCTTGCCTGCAAAGTTTCTTTTGAGAAATTAGCTGATAGTCTTATGGGAACTCCTTTGTAGGTAACTGTATCCTTTTTTCTTGCTGCTTTTAAGATTCTCTCCTCATCTTTAATCTTGGGTAATGTAATTATGATGTGTCTTGGTGTGTACTTCCTTGGGTACAACTTCCTTGGGACTCTCTGAGCTTCCTAGACTTCCTGGAAGTCTATTTCCTTTGCGAGATTGAGAAAGTTCTCCTTCATTACGTTTTCAAATAAATTTTCCATTTCTTACTCTTCCTCTTCTCCTTCTGGCACTCCTATGATTTGGATGTTGGAATGTTTAAAGTTGTCCTGGAGGTTCCTAAGCCTCTCCTCATTTTTTGAATTCTGTTTTCATTCTGCTCTGGTTGAATGTTTATTTCTTAATTCTGTTCCAAACCATGATTTGAGTCTTAGTTTCCTTCACTATTGGTTCTTTGTACATTTTCCTTGGTTTCACTTTTCATAGACTTAACTTTTTCCTCTATTTTGGGACCACATTCAACCATTTCTGTGAGCATCCTGATTACCAGCATTTTGAACTCTGTGTCTGATAGGTTGGCTATCTCTTCATCACTTAGTTGTGTTTTTTCTGGAGCTTTGATCTGTTCTTTCATTTGGGCCATACTTTTTGGTCTGGGTGTACCTGTTATGTAGTAAGGGGTGAGGCCTTAAATATTCACCAAGGTGGGGCAACCCACTTGGCTGCATTGTGGTGCTCTATCTGGGGGAGGGGTCCGAGAGGGAACAATGGCACTTGCTCAGCTCTCAGCCTGCTTTCAGTCACTTCCTCTGCTACTCACAAGCAGATTGGCCCTTGTGGTGCTGATTCCTGGTGGGTGGGTTTGTGTACATTCTAGGACCCTGTAGGTTTCTTCAATGAACTCTCCTGTGAGGCTGGGAGTTTCTCCTGCTGCCTCAACCACCACAAATTTTTTCAGTCAGAGGTTCTGTGGCTTTATTTTCCCATACTGGAACCCTGGGTTGTATGGTCTGTCTCACTCCCCACTTGTTCCTCCCGCTTTATCCACATGCAAGTGTGGGACCACCCACTCCACCAGTATGCCACCTTGTCACAAATCCTGTCCACCCTGGCTGCCTGTCTCTGCCCCCCCTATGGTCTGAATGAATGTTTCTTTTTTAACTCCTTGGTTGTTGGACTTCCATGCAGTTCAATTTTCTCACAGTTCTGGTTACTTTTTCTTTTTAAATCTGCTTTTGTCCTTCTTTTGGTTGTCTGAGGAGGCAAAGTGTATCTATCTATCCTCCATCTTGGCTAGAAGTGAGTTAGGATGTTTGCAATCCTCTGGGACTTCAACTTTTTCTTTAGTATTACAATGTTAATACTTCTCCATATTATTGCATGTACCAACAATTAAAAAATATTGACTGTTTCTTAATATTGCAAATATACCACATTTTATTGTTGATTTTAGAATATGAAAATGTTCACAATCACATAATTATTTAAAATTGTTTTCCAAAGTGATCATTCCTATTTACTTTCCCATCAGAAAAGTTTAAAAAAATCTTGATGATTTATTGTATTGCCAACAGTTGGTATTGTCAGATTTCTTAATTTTTATGGATAGAATTTGTATAAAATGCTCTCCTACTATAGTATTGGTTAGCATTCCCCAATTACTATTTAGTTGAACACCTACTCATATGTTTACTTTTTGGTGGAATGCTTCTCAAAGATATAAATGGAGATTCTTTTGGTGAAACATGAAGATTATCATGTCATCTGCAAATAGTATAAATTTTATTTTCTCTTTTCATTATAACTTAAATATCTTTTCCTGTCTTATTTTGCTGGCTAGAATATCCAGTACAACACCGAATTAAATGTTGTAAATTCTTTTTTTAGTTATGATTTTAAAGGAAATGTTTCAAACATTTAGTTATTGCTATTGTTGAATAGAATCCATTTATCAGATTAAGGACATATTATTCTGTTTTGAATTTACTAGTATTTTTTTAAAGTGAATTTATTTTGAATTTATCAAATAAATTATCTGTATATTTGGAGATAAATATTATGGACCCCCAAACATGTAATATACATTTCAGGCTGTCAGAGAGATAGGAGTTAAATTAGGGTAGAAAATACACAAAAGCACATGTAAATGCATATACACAATATTCCTGTAAAACAAATAAATTTAGTAGTTGTTTTTCTTTCAAGAAATTTACTTTGAAAAATTGCCTTTTAGAAAGTAGCATTTAATATGGGCCTCAAAGGATGGATGAATTTTAAAAGAAGGTTATGGAGTAGGATGAGAAGAAAGAAGTAAGATATATCAGTTGAAATGTCTATTGTAAATAAGGGTATAGACCTGGGAAAATGAAAGTATAACTAATCATTTGGCTATATCCAAGTATGCAAAGGAAATAGATAAACTTGCTAGTATTACAAATAATACATTTCAAAATGAGAATTTCAAAAAGAAATTTCTCTAAAACTGCATTTTGGAAGGTAAACATTTTAGTTAGATAAATTTAACAAAATGCCCTGTATTCCAAAAAGCACTTGTTTCTGTTAAAAATAGATTCCTTTATCAGCAAATTTAATAAACATGGTATACTATATCTCTCAGTCTATATTATGATATTAAAAGATCTAAGAATTCCCGAAGTTAGCTATCTTTTTTAGGCCATATTTTTCAAACACATTTGACACTGAAAATCTTTTCTTATATAACACATTAACATACATGGAAAAGACTGACTGATTAGAGCAGGGAGAGATTGAATGTGGGGTTGTGGGGTAGAAAGCAAGTTTAATAGACCTCAGGAAATACATTGAAGAATCTTCCTTTTAAAATAAGGACAATTGGATAGCAAACTGCATTACTGGGAAGTAGGAAAAGAAAGAAAAGATGTAAGAAAGATTCATAGATGATATTAAGTTTTAAAATGTGACAAATGGGAACAAATAGAGTCATTAAGCAAAACTAGGAAAGTAACAATCCAGTTTACAATTCCTTCAAAAAGAATAACATACCTAGGAATAAATCTAACCACGTATGTAAAAAGACTTATACTCAGAAAATTATAAGACACTGAAGAAAGGAATTGAAGAAGATATAAATAAATGGAAGCATATACCATGTTCACAGATAGGAAGAATTAACATCATTAAAACTTCCATATCACCAAAAGCAATCTATAGATTTAATACCAATCCTACCAAGATACCAATGACAAATTTCAAGAACTAGAACAAATATTCTGAAAATTTCTATGAAACCACGAAAGGCTCTACATAGCAACAGCAATCTTGAGAAAGAAGAACCAAGGTAGAGGAATCACACTACCTCATATCAAACTATACTATAAGGCCACAGTAATCAAGACAGCATGGTATTGGCACAAAAACAGGTACATAGATCAATGGAATAGAATAGAGAACCCAGAAATAAATCCACTCTTTTATAGTCAATTTTTGACAGAGGAAGCAAGCACATACAATGAGTAGTTTATTCAATAAATAGTGTTGGGAAAATTGGACAGATACATGCAGAAAAATGAAATTAGATTACTTTCTTATGCCACACACAAGAATAAATTCAAAATGGATTGAAGGCTTAAATGTTAGATCCCAAACCATTAAATTCCTAGGAGAAAACATAGGCAGCAAAATCTCAGACATTGTTTGTAGCAATATATTTTGTGACATATCTCTTCAGGCAAGGAAAACAAAAGAAAAAAATAAACAAATGGGACTACATTAAACTAAACATTATTTTCACAGCAAAGGAAACCATCAACAAAATAAAAAGACAACCCACAGTATGGGAGAATATATTCACGGATACATCTGATAAGGGGTTAATATCCAAAATTTATACAGAACTTAAAAAACTTAACACCCCCCCCAAACAATCCAATTAAAAGTGAACTTTTTCTTGAACTAGATGTTTCATTTCTCATCATTTTCTCATTGGGACTTCATAGTCAATTTCATTTCATCAATTAGTTTGATATGAATGACTTCCAAAGCTCTATTCTATCTCAGAGGTACAGACATACAAATCCAAATGCTTGCTGGAAATTCTCACAAGCAACTAAAGTGTGGGATAGTTCAAACTAAATTAAACTTTCCACCTTAACTTTCCTAGTTTTGCTTAATGGCTCCATTTTCCCCTATTTATCACACTCTAGAACTTTCTATCATCTAAGAATCTTTCTTATATTCTTTCCTTCTTCCCTAATAATGCAATATGCTGCCCACTCATACTTATTTTCAAAGGGAAATTCTTCAATGAATCCAGATTCAGAGAGCAAGCTGACATTCCTGGGCAGGGGGGACATGAAGAATCATGGACATACCTAGAGGAGAACACAGACAGGGAAATTTCAGATATTCCATGCAGCAATATTTTCACCAATGTATCCCCTGGAACAAAGGATCTAAAAGAAAGAATAAATAAATGGGACTACATCAAATTAAAAAGCTTCTGCATAGGAAAAGAAAACATCAGAAAAATGAAAAGGGAACCAACGATATGGTAAATATATTTGCTGATGATACCTCAGACAAAGATTTTATCTCCAAAATATCTAAAGAACTCATATGTCTCCTCTCCAGGAAGACAAACAATCCAATTAAAAAATGGGCAAAGGATCTGAACAGACACTTCTGCAAGGAGGACATAGAGAGGGCCCAGAGATATATGAAAGGATTCTCAGCATCACTAGCCATCAGAGAGATGCATATTAAAACCACAATGAATTACCACTTCACACCAGTGAGAATGGCCATCATAACCAAATCAACAAACAAGAAGTGCTGGTGAGGTTGTGGGAAAAAGAGAACCCTAGTGCACAGTTGGTGGGAATGCAGACTGGTACAACCACTGTGGAACAGTATGGAATTTCTTCAAAAAACTAAAAGTGGAATTGCCTTTTGACCCAGCAATTCCACTGCTGGGATTACACCCTAAGAATCCTGAAATACCAGTTCAGAAGAATCAATGCATCCCAATGTTCATACAGAACAATTTACAATAGCCGAGTGCTGGAACTAGCCTAAGTGCCCATCAATAAATGAATGGATCAAAAAACTAGGGTACATTTACATAATGGAATACTGCACAGTAGAAAGAAAGAAGGAGCTCCTACCCTTCACAACAGCATGGATGGAACTGGAGAGTATTATGCTAAGTGAAATAAGCCAGGTAGTGAAAGACAAATACCATATGATCTGACCTGTAAGTGGAAAGTAATCAACAAAACTAGTGAGCCAAATAGAACCAGAGACATGGAAATAAAGAGCAAACTGACAGTGACCAAAGGGGAGAGGGGAGGGGGATAACATGGAAATAAGGGAAAGGGTCAAATCAAAGAACATGTATAAAGGTCTCATGGACAAAGACAATAGGGGGATTGAATGTGAGAGTAGGGTTTGGGTAGGGCATGGAAGAGTAATGGGGGTAAATGGAAACAACTGTAAGTGAAAAACAATAAAAAAAGGAACTCATGGACATAGATAACAGTGTGTTGATTGCAGAGTGGTGGACAGGGCTGGAGGTGGAAGAGGGTATAAGGAGGATAAATTATAATGGAAAAAACATACAAGCAAAAAAGAAAAAGAGAGAAAACATTCTTGGGGAACAGCCATATTTAGAGACAGAAGAAAAAAAGGAGTGAAGTAGGAAAAAAAATAACAGCAAACAAACAAATAAAAAACCTAGCCAAGGAGGAAAATCTAGCACATAGTAAGTATCCTGGAATGGCTCATGAAAGGTCACAGAAAATATTGAGGACAGTGAATATTGTCTTTATCATTTTCTTAGAAGAATTCCTCTTTTATTTTCTTCTGAAAACCTGTATTTTTTCAGAATACTCTATTTTGTGTGTGTCTGTTTGGGATTTGAAGTATGCTTTATTCTAAAGTTCTCTGTTACATTGTGGGTTATGACCTAAATCAGGATACTCATGGTTCCAATGGCTTATCAATTTCTGTGACCCAACCATTTAAAATATAGAGGGGGAGAGAAGAAGTGTTTGTTCATAGATGAAAGCTCTTCAATTCATTGTCATAGGAGAGTGCTATGCCATCTTGACACACACACATACATCTAAGCCCTAGGACCTAATTTGAATTGGAAAGTTGAACAGTGATGACCCCTTGCAGCTCAGAGAGTATGAAGACATTAGTTTATCATCATCCATACCACATCTCAGAGCTTTCCAAACAAGAGGAGGAATCACAAATGCATCTCAGGTACAAACTGTATGTTTTATAGATAAGTATTGGTCAGGGCAGCCTGGAAAACAGTTGAATAATTGAAACTGAACTCATCGCTGCCCCATAAACTCTTCATTCTCATTAGTGATGCATCTCATAGATTTCTTGCTGGCTTCCAAGCTGAAGCTCATGACCTCACTGCTGTGGTGTGCACCGAGAAAGTCAGCCCATAAGGCATTCTCTGCAATATTTTCAACACCATACGCTGTGTCAAATGATCCATTGGGACCAATTTTATGAGAATGGCTCCCAAACTCAAGCATCATCAGCTGAGCAAGTAATGCACTGTCAAAACCTTCCATGTCCCTGGGATTTAGGCAATTTGTCTTCTGAGAAACTTTTTCTAAATGAACATATTTTTCCTATACAATGAAGAAAAATGAAATGTACTCTTATACTCATGTCTTCAGGAAAAAAACAATGATGTAGAGGCTTACTTATGAGAAGAGATTAAAAGAACTGAAAGACAAATACAGGGGGAAGTAATGATAGCCTGTGAATATTTGAAAGAAATAAAAACAGAAGAGGGTGAAATTACAGTATTTAAAATGGCCCAGTAGGGGATAACTAAGAGTAATGGGATGAAAATAATGGAAACATTTAGGCTTATTCTCAGCGACATCTTGCTGGCAGTTAGATGATAGACTCATCTCCTGAGGCAAGTGACAGAATTGCTGTCACCTTGGGAATTTGAATCTGGAGTGGAAAAATACATAGATTTGGTGGCAGACAACAACTGTGCAGTGTCAATGACATGGAGTCAGACTCATTTGTTCTCAATTTTTTATATTTTGAAATGTTGTGATTCTCAAGACAAATAATACTCAATGACTGTCCTTGTTTACCTCAACATCTGTGTATGTATCATTTATAAAGCTTCATGTATGTCTTCAGAGAATGATTTGTCTGATTTATGCTCTTATAGAGGATAATTTTTTTTCCTCATCAACGATACATCTTTGTTCTAGTTATTGGTTCTATGTGTCATTTTTGACATGTGAGTCTCATGCTTTTGATTATAATGTGTATCCTCAGATATGTGCAATGCACACAAGAGTGACAGTACACAAACAATGGGGAGGGGGTGGCAAAGGACACTCTGGGAACCAAAATGCCACTACTTGCAGAGACATGTAGCACACACAGGGCAATGTCATCTGGTGCCAGTGTGTCAACTTTAGGGATCCCATGGACTCCCTCAAGTATTATGAAATCTTTTGTGTGAGTACAGGCTCTTTGGTGGGATGGGGGACAATATCTGTAGTATTCTCCAGCTTCTAAAGAGGATGGACAAGACCCCAAATTAAAAAAAGTAAAAATGAAGGTGAACATTTGAACCAGGTAGTCATTGAAATTCCATTTCTATGAGTTTTGATGATTCTATAAGAAAACATAAAAATGTCTTAGCATTTATTTCTGAGAAGTAAAGATATTTCCACTATTGCCTAGTTCTCCTTATTATAGAATAGCCTCTGATCACAACTATAGAAAGATGAAATGAGACATTCATATGCCTCATCTCGGGATTTGGGACACACTCTACCTGATCACATTTTTAAAATGAATTTGTCTTTGTGAAACTGATACATGCTCTCATTAAAGAATTAATGAAATGTAGAAAAGCACACCGCAGAAAATTTAAAAATCACCTAAAACCTACTCTCTAGAAATAGCTTATTACCATTTGTTAGATGGCATTCCAAATGTCTCTGTGTATATGTGAAGACAGAGATACATTATTATAAACCAGAAAAACTCTGTAAAAATGGCATTATTATATAAATGTTAGTTATCACAATGGTTAATTTAAATTTATGCAAATTTAATAAAAATAAAAGAAACAGAAGGAACTGAATATCAAATAGTTATTCACAATACAATATATTGTTTTTCTCAATGATTCCTCTAAATTAAAAAATTAGTGTGAAAAACATTAAAAGACTGATAGCATTATTCTTTTTAAATAATATTACAATTTTATCTCTTACCCTCTTTATTAAAATATTAAAAAATTAATATTCTCCTTCCTCCAACCAACTCTCCCAATTCCCTAATATAGTCATATTCTTAAATTTATTTCAGCTCTGAAATTCCTTTTTATTTATTTAAAAAATTGTCTTGGAGTTCTTGTGTGTGTGTTTTTTTTTAATTAGTTTAGTTACTTAATAAGATACTCTCTAGTACAAAACATTTTTGGGGAATTTACTCCTAATCTCTGAGTTATTTTTTAAATTTTGTATTGGGTTCATTGATTATTTCTATTTCTCTCTATTGGAAAATATTTTCACTCTAGTTACTGTGCTATTTATATTGACCTTGCTTAAGAATCTGATTGATATAACCGACCACTATTGTTCCTCATGGAGAAGATTCTCTTCATCTGGACTCTCATATGTCACTTCCCAGTCTATACTGGCTCCTTTTACTTCTTGTGATTCAATCATTTGTGTTGAGTTTGGGGTACAGAATCAAAATTATGATCATTTTCACTGAAGAGACTTCCTAGGGACACTGTACACTGAATGTACCACAGATGAGTAATGTTAGAATGAGGTTATTCATACAGCCTGCAAATTGTCTAATACCGCTGGCCTTGATAAAATGCAGAAAAGTGTCAACAATTTTTTCTTAGCATAATTTCCAGTTTTTGTTTTTTAGGAAAAGATCTTGTTTCGCAACTGCCATGAGAAAGCTGTGTCTGCCCTATTCACAAAGTGATTTATAAAATATCTGGTTAATTGAATTCAGACCAAAAACCAAGTTTCTGTTCATTAAAAGAAAGATTTATAAATTCAACTTTTAAGACATTCAACTAGTTTAAATGTAAGGAAATAATAACTCATACTATGATATAAAAACAATGAACTTTTAAAACATTACTAAGGGATAATTGACAGATATAATTGTATACATTTAAGTGTAAAATGTAATAATTGGATGTACATAGACATAATGGATATTTTGGCTATTAAAAGACACTGTGGCCCTGGCTGGTGTGGCTCCATTGGTTGGAGTGTCCTTCTGTAACAGAAAGGTTGCAGGTTTGATTGTTAGGGCACATGACTAGGTTGTGGGCTCCCTCCCCAGCTGAGGTGTGGGAGAGAGGCAACTGGTCGATGTTTCTCTTTCATGTCAATGTTTCTCTCATATCCTTCCCCTCTAAACTCAATAAACCTGTCCTTGGATGAGGATTTAAAAAAAGGCACTATGAATTGGTAAAGGATCAGTTCAGTTGAGAATGGAAACAAAATATTTCTGAATACTTCCGATAAGCCAGCATAAAATGTATTTTGTTTTTCATTATTAGGCTATCTAATGAATTATGCAGAAAACTGCTCTAACTCCCAACACTATTTTGTCTATACAGAGAGCATGAGGATGTTTGATATGGTAATTATCAGCCAGCTGAATGAAATCCACACGAAACTTTGGTCTTCCAGTCTGAAAGGAGTCATGAATACTCATAGCTTCAGCCTGGAAACCATCGTGCTCAAATTCCTTCTCACTCCAGGAAGGAAACTGAGACTCACAACTTGCTTAGGGTGAAAGAGGGCAGAATCTGGCTGCTTTCACTCCTGATCTAGAATCTTTTCCACTCCACCACATAAGCTTCTAGCTCCAATCGATGTTTTCTCAAATACAGAACACCCGAGATGCTCTTAGGCCCTTTCAGGGAAATGAATCTGTGAGTGGGTGATTTATAGCTGCAATAATGCTTAGCCTGAAAATGCCCAAGGAAAGAAAACAGACTGTGAGAGGTACTGCATGAATGGAACCGGAGGCCCATTTATACACCTAGACATTGTGGCTCCTTCATCACAAAGGCGAGGATAGGGGTGGAGAATAATTTAGAGAGCATGTAAAAGATTACTGAGGGCATTTTGAAATATTGCTATTGCATATTTTTATTCTGTCTGGCAGAAATAGAAAGAAAAAGAGACTCTCACATAGACTGAAAAGGCATTAATTATAGACACAACTGGGAGCAAATATGTGGACCATTTTTTCTAGCAGGTTTATGTACCTAAGTCAACTTATATATTTGTGGTTAAGAAAATAAATCCTCTCTAAGAAATAATAGCAAATAAAGAGAATGAGGAACTGATGATAAAATATTTGTAACATCTACTATTAGGTGCAGACAACCACAATGCAGAATATTTATTATATTATTATATCACAATGTTATATAATGTTATATTATATTATATATACTGGAAAGTTGAAGGGAATACTATGAACTATATATATGTATTTATGTAAATACATACACAAATACTATAATATCTTATATATGTATTTATATAAACTTTATATAACACCTACTTGAATGTTGTTTGTAGGGTAATAATATGGGTGTAATATATTACAGTTATAATTTAAACATTTTATCTAAAATGTCATGTGATATGCTTGAGTGTGATATTGTTATGTTACAGAATCACATGCTTATGATTTTGTAATAAAATGTTTTGTAATGAAAAAGGCTGTTATTTGTGCCATACCTGTATAGCTATAAAATACTATATCTATATATGTATATATATAACTATATACAGAAATCCCTATGTATTTCAATATATGTACAATACAAATCATGGTAAAAAAGTCACAAATGATATACTCTAGATAGTAATTCTAAATTGGGACAGAGCTTACCCTCCCTGGGGACATTTCACAATGTCTAGAAACATTTTTGGGTATCACACATGAGGGCAGGGGGAAAGCTACTGGCATGTAGGGGACAGAAGTTAGAGATTCTACTAAACATTCTTCAGGACAGCCCCTCAACAAAGAATTATCTCACCTTCAATGTCAGTCAGTCAGTCGGTCAGTCAGTCAGTCAGTCAGTCGTGCTGACATTCAGAAACCCTGCTCTAGATTGATCACAATATTTGTCTCTGAGGGTCAAGTGGAACCTAGGAGTTAGTATTGTAGCTTTAAGCAGAACTTCCACTTTACTTATACTATTTGTACTTCCATTAATGAGAATGTATTAATATGTTATTGGTAATTTTTAAAAAGTCAATTTTAATATACAATAGATATCCCAATGTGTTGCCAAATTTAGATTTTTCCTTAAGTCTATTAACATGAAAAACATAATGATTCTTTAAGCAAGTTGGTGATAAGTGCTATTTTAATGGTACGGTCTGCTGTTTTGACAGCAAAGCAAATCTCTGCTTCTCTAGGGTGAATGGCATTTTATGGAATGTAAATGAGATCTATTGATTGGAAAAGATCTCAAATCCCATTGAAACTTTTTCAGTTTCCAGTTCTCATAGGGCTTATAAAGACATCTATGTAGTCTCTATGCTTGATCAGTAAGACCCTCTTTACTATTGCTCTGAAATGTGTATGTGTGTGTATATGCTCTTTAAAGAATGTACTTGAATATTTTTAGTGACAAAGCCATTTTTTATGCCAGCCTTCTGTACTTTTTATTATAAAATATTGCCAGTAGATGGAAGGTTGAAGAAAGTACTAAAATAAATACCTATGTAGAAACCAGCTGGGATGAACAGATATTTGTCATATTGGATTCAAATTTCATTCCCTTTCTTAGTTGCTCTTTCTCTCTTTAGAAAATATAGCATTACAGGTAAAGCTAAAGATCTACTTATTCCCACACCTTCCCTACCCAGGAATAACCCTTGTTTTGAACTTGATGTGTAACCCTTACCACCTATGTTTTTAACTTTAAAAATAGAATTATCTATCAGACACACATATACTTAAATTTTGTTTTCTTTAAAAGTTTAGGTGAATGGCATCCTTCTGCATTATCTTTTCTTTCATGATTACATCAATCCAGGTGGACAGAAGTAATTCTAGTTCATATATTTGAAATGTTACATGTGTCGTATTCCATCATGTGAAAATATTACAGATTATCCACCATTTAGTTTGTTCCTTTTTAAAAACTATTATAAATAATGTTACAATCAACATTACTGTTCATGCTGCCATGGTTACGTGGATGGAATTTCCTGTAAGCAAATACAAGGTAGGGCAAAAGTAGGTTTACAGCTGTTCATATGGAAAATAATACAATAATTAATAAATAGTAATATAGGAATAAACTTTGTGTTTCACATGCTCATAGCTATAAACCTACTTTTGCCACACCCTGTATTTTCAGAAAAGAAACGGCTAAACCATAATATATGCACATCCGCAGACATTACTAGATAATGAATAAGCACTTTGCTCTTCAATTTTAGCTAACTTATAGCCTCACCAAAAGGATAAGTTCTTGTGTCATCATATCCTTGCAAACACTTGGTTCTTTAATTGTTTGGCAAAAATTACTCTTATGGGTACAAAATAGTATTTCATTTATTTTGATTTTTCTAATTACTAGTCATGCAACAACTTGAAATCTTTTATTCATAGTGTATATTCTGGGTACTAAACTTTTGTCTATGATAGTGACATAAATTTATCATTTTTTCCTTTTACAGATGAAGCTTCTGGCATCAAGTGTAAGAATCTTTACTGAGTCTTAGATACCACATATTTTCTCTCACATTTTTTTCCAAGAGTTTTAGAGTTTGGTGCTTTACATTTTAGTTCATGATCCATTTTTAAGCTGATTGTTGTATAATATGTGATAGTCAAGGCTCACATAGCAACAGTGATCCTGAGAGAGAAGGACAAAGTTGCAGGAATCATGCTGTCTAATATCAAACTATACTATATGGCCATAGTAATCAAAACAGCATGGTACTTGCATGGTACAGACACATAGATCAATGGACAGAATAGAAAGCTCAGAAATAAACCCACACACTTCTAGTCAATTAGTATTTAACAGAGGGAGCAAGCACATACAATGGGCTAAAGGTAGTTCATTCAATAAATAGTGTGGGAAAATTGGACAGAAATGTGCAGAAAAAAGAAACTAGACCATCTTTTTAAGAAAATATTTTATTGACCATGCTGTTTCAGTTGTCCCAATTTTTCCCCTTCCCCTTTTCCCCCTGTACTCCCCATCCCTTCCTGCAACCCCCTCCCCCTGGTTCATGTCCATGCGTCATGCATATAAGTTCTTTGGGTACTCCATTTTCTATACTGTTCTTAACAACCCCCCTATCTATTCTGTGCCTACTGATTTGTACTTCTCAATCCCTGCACTTTTTCCCTCATTCTCCCCTTTCCACCTCCCACTAATAACCCTCAAAATGATCTCCATATCTATGATTCTGTTACTGTTTTGCTTGTTTGCTTAGTTTGTGTTTTAGATTCAATTGTTGATAGTTGTGAATTTATTGACATTTTAATGTTCATAGTTTTGATCTTTTTTTATAAATAAGTCCCTTTAACATTTCATATAATTAGAGCTTGGTAATGATGGACTTCTTTAGCTTTACCTTGTCTGGGAAGCCATTTATCTGCTCTTCTATTCTAAATGATAGCTTTGGTGGATAGAGTAATATAGGTTGAAGGTCCTTGCTTTTTATCACTTTAAATACTTCTTGCCAGTCCCTTCAGCTGACAGTCTTATGGGAACTCATTTGTAGGTAACTGTCTGCTTTTATCTTGCTCCTTTTAAGATTCTCTCTTCTTTACCTTTAACCTTTGGCATTTTAATTATGATGTGTCTTGGTGTGGTCTTCTTTGGTCCAACTTGTTTGGGACTCCATGCTTCCTGAACTTCTATGTCTATTTCCTTCACCAAATTAGGGATGTTTTCTTTCATTCTTTTTTCAAGTAAGTTTTCAATTTCTTATTGTTCCTTCTGGAACCACTGTGATTCAAATGTTGGTATGTTTGTTGATGTCCCAGAAGTTTCTTGGCCTATCATCTTTTTTTAAATTTTCTTTTCTTCTTGTTATTCTGATTGAATGTATTTTTCTTTGTTATTTTCCAAGTCATTGATCTGATCCTTGGTTTTATCCACTTCACTGTTGGTTTCCTGTAGCATTTTCCTTATTTTACTTAGTGTAAATTTCACTTCTGCCTGGATCTTTTTATGCAGTTGAATTATCAAATGAGTTCCTTGAGCATCCTAATAGCCAGTGTTTTGAGCTCTGCATCTGATAGATCACTTATCTCCATTTCATTTAGTTCTTTTTCTGGAGTTTAGTTTTGTTCTTTCATTTGGTCCATATTTATTTGTTTCCTCATTTTGATAGCCTCCTTGTGTTTGTTTCCATTTATTAGATTGAGCTGCTTTGACTCCCTGTCTTAGTCACATAGCCTATTATAGAAAAGTGCACTAATAGATTGTATGGGGTGGAGCCTTAGGTAACTGCTAAGGTGGGGGAACTCATGAACCAGGTTGATGGAGTCTCTGATATGGTGTCACTGCTCTTTGTCTTTGTGTGATAGAGGGCTCCAAAAGGGGACAATGCTGCTGCTTGCCTCTGGAGTTTTGTCCAGGAGGAAGCTGTCTTCAGGCGCTGGCCCTGATGCCAGACACTGCAGTTTCTCTTTATATGCCACTGGTGCTCTTCCAGCTGCTGACCTGGTGCTGAAGCCAGAGGGAGTGAGTCTGTGTAAGTCCTAAGTCTGTTTCAGGTCCTTTAGGAAGAGACTCTTGGAAATGCAGCATTTTCATCTGCCACTCCAACCCTGACTGGTTTTTACAGCCAGAAGTTATGAGGACTACTTATCTTCCTTGTAGTGGAACCCTGGGATGGGTGGTCTGTGTGGGGCTTGGATCCCTTGCTCCTGAGGTATCCCTCCTGATTTTTATCCACCATACATGGGTGTGGGACTGCCCATTTCATGTCTCTTCATCTCCGCCCCTCCTACCTGTCTGGATGAATATGGGTTCTTTAATTCCTTGGATGTTTGACTTCCATGTGGCTTGATTTTCTGATGATCCTGGGTTTGATCTCACCTATAAGTGCAACATAATCAACAAAACAAACAAGCAAGCAAAATATCACCAGAGATGTTGAAATTGAGAACGAACTGACAGTAACCAGAGGGGAGGTTGGAGGGGATAATGGGGTAAATGGAGAAGGGCTGTAAAGGACCCATGGACGAAGCCAAAGTGGGGTAGGATTGAAGGTGGGAGGTAGGGATGGCTGGGTTGGGGAAGTTAGAGGGGGAAATGGAGACAACTGTACTTGAACATCAATGAAAACAAACAAACAAACAAAAAACAAAATATAGTAAGAGTGTTACCATTTCCCAGATAATTCTCACATGTTTGGACTCTTTAATTTTATTTAATAAATCTTGTTCCATGTGTTATTTTTGTCTTGTATTTTAATTCTATACATAGTTTAATCAATATAAGACATATTTAATACTGATTATTAAAATAAGAATCCATTTAGATTTAGCAACATATTTATCTTATTCAGTAATTTTTATTTCTTCCTTTGTTTCTATACTTCTGTCTGGGATGATTTTACTTCAGTCTGAAGTATTCTTTTTAGTATTTCTTACAGTGAGATTTGTCTGCTGACAAATAGCTTTTGTTTTCCTGGAAATATCTTTATGTTGCTTTTATTTTTAAGAGATATTTCACAGTCTTTATGATTGAATTGGAAGTTTGGCATTTATATTCTTTCAGCAAATTAAAATGCAATTTTATTTTCTTCTAGCTTTCATCACTTCTGAGAATTCAACTATCAGTCCTGTTGCTCAGTTGAAAGTGATGTTTTCTTTTCTCTGGCCGCTTTTAAAATTTTTTCTTTGTAACAAATTATGGCAATGGACCAAATCTGGCCCACTGCCTGTTTTACTGGAATTTAGCATTTCCATTTTTTATGTGTTATTTATGGCTACTTATGGCAGAGTTCAATAGTTGCAACAGGGATAGTATGGTTTTCACCACCCAAAGTATTTTATATTTGGCCTTTTATAGAAATAGCTTATATACCCCTAATTTATATTTTTCAGCAATTTGAATTATAATATGCATAGCTGTGTTTCTTTATTTAACTTTTTAAAAATTCTGTGTGAGGTTTGTATAGCCTCTTGAATATTTAACTTGATATCTTTCATAAGCTTGGGAGAATTTTCAAATATTGTTCATACTATTCTCTTTTTTCACTTGTTTTGGGACTTGTCTTACCTTTAGATTAGACATTTTTATTCTTTCCCACAGGTCTCATACTCATTTCTCTATTTTCTATTATTTTTTCTATTCATTCAGAACAAATATTTTTATTACTCAATTTTAATTAATAAAGTCTTCTGATTAATGACAAGCTTTTATATATAAGTATTTCTATTTCATTCTTAATATTATTTTGCCTATGTTCTATAATTTCCAATTAATCTTTCTTTATGAATTCTACTTTTCTGGTGAAATCCTCCATCTATTTTACTAAACATATTCATTGGAATTATTTTAAAGTCAATATTGTGGTCTCCTGAGGATTTGTTTGTATTATCCTTTTTCTCTTCTTTTTTTTTTTATTATTACTTGGCCCTGTCTTTTGGCAAGGCTGGTAACTTTGGTTGAATGCTTGATATTGCATGTAAAAAATTGTGATGATCTAAAACTCTGGCCGATATTATTTTCTTCCAGGGAACATTTATTCTGCTTTCTGGTAGGTGATTAAACTAGGGACAGAATATCTAATTCAGTTTGGGATCAAGTGTGTTTGAAATGGAATTTCAGTCGTTGTGATAACTAATCTAATTCTTGTTCACTCTTACCCCTATGGAATAGCCTTTTTAGAGTCCTAATTAAAAGTTTAGATCCTCAACAGATTCCTCCCTGTATGGCTGGTCCTCAGTTCCAATTCCTGTTTCCCCAGCCATGTGAAACTCTAGAGAGCTCTGCTCAGCTTTTCAGACCATTATCCACTGCTCTTTAATGTTTGTTAGGATCTCATCTCTGTGCCACTTACATATGGGTAAATGTCTTAAAGGGAGAAAATGTCACAGACCTACCCAGCTATCGGAGCTTTCCTTCCCTCTGCGGTGCCAAGTCCTCAAGTCCTGGTTGCTCTCCTGGCTCTCCAATATCAACACATTCAAAAACTGTCTGGGGTAAACTTTCCAGTTCTTAACAGAACTGATATGCAATAAGCTACCCGACCATCAGTAATAGTGGGAATCCTTTACCTTCACTGAACTTTTCTTTAGAGTTTAGGCCAGGAAATTTTGGTGATTCTTATTCTGAATAAACGGTAAAATTGGATTTCCAGAACCTAGGGCATGTGTTTGTTTCTAGTTAGAGTATTTTGTAAATGATCAATGACCTTTTTCTGTCTGATATAATATTTTCAGTAATTTATTACATACATAGATTTTTTCTATGGTATTTTACATTACATTGTGAAGAAGCCCATTCAATTGCTAGGCAGTCCAAATCATTAGACAATTATAATCAATAAACAATCATAATTCATGAGGTGAACAAATGATGAACATTTCAGAATTTATTCCAATGAAAGTATATTGCCTTTAATATAACATCAGAGTTGTAAATACTTATTCTAGCACTTCAGTATGATGCTTGGAATATTTGGAATTGCACTTAAAAAGGTACAAATTCTTTTTTCTTTTCCAACTCTAAGAAAGTTGGAATTAGTTTGTAAAAATAACCTGCAGTCATGTAAGCTACTTCTGGCTAATAATACAGGTGGTCAAATATGGAAAAGTTTGGAAGTACAATTTGCTAAAAGAATTATAAAATCAGTTTTTTATTTTTAAAGTCTAATAATGGACTTATTTTTTATAATTTTATTTATTATTTTTATTAATAAATAATTATTTATTAAGTGTCATCTATATCATTGACTTATTTTTAAATAAAAATTCACTGAGTGCCTACTATATGTCAAGCACTCTGTTAGATATCAGAGAGGACAACAGTATACAGGGAATTGACTGAATGACTATTACTTCAAACAGTAAACTTTTCATATGTCAAGAGGTTATATATACACACACAAATACATATTATACACATAGTCCTGCATATGTACACATGTATGTATGCACATATACACATACATATGTATAGAAAACTACCATATGTTGTCATGTATTTCTCATATTAATTTGATATGTGTGCCCCATTGGTTAGACTATCAACTTTCAATGAAGTTTTGTCTATTCCAATAGTCCTGTTCTGGTACTTTACATATACTAAGAACTTGATTAGTGTTGACTATCAATGAGTCAACACTTTAAAAAAATATACTAAAAATTGCCATAAGCACAGGAGTTGTTTTATTACAATATTGCTTGCTGATGGTTTGTTTCTTCTTATAATCTATGAGCAAAATCTTTGCTGTGAATTGTAATGCTTTTATTGAAAATGTAAGAAAACTCTAATAGATGGCACCCAGGCATCATCAGGGAAAAGAACTAGCTTATGACTAATAAGAAACTGAATGAATCAAAATACATGATAATATTTATTAAAATGAGTATTGATTGACTTTGACCCAATATATATAGTATTCAGTTTCATATGGGCTACTTTTCTTAAGTAGGGTAGATTAAAACATCCACATACTTGGCACATGAATCCATACATCCATACATTCATATTTAAAAGTACTTATGGTTTTATTTTGGCAGTTAAACATAGTGAAAAAATACATTCTGCTTTTCTTAGCACTTTACTCTTAAAATAAAACATAAAGAACAAAATGGAAATCTAAGATGGTACTCATAAACAATGAATGGTTAGTGTTAGCTTGTTAATTACATGCATCAGCTAGAAGTAACAAAAATAATACTGTGTTTTTGCTTTCTGATGTAGTTTTATATTTACTTTTCTAATGTAATAACTTAGTTGGTATTTAAAATCGAGGTATGAATGTGTTTGAGAAACACTTTTTATAATCATACATTTGCCTACTTTTAAAATGATTTTATGTGTCACTGTAGTTATGAAATAAATCTAAATCCTTAATTACTTCACTGACTACATCACCCTTTTCTGTCACATGCTTCCTAAACTGTAAAGTACAGAAGAAAGTTTTCCAGATGCTGATATAACTTCCAAAAACAAAGTATTTACTTTCATTTTGAGAAGTCTATGGCCCGTATACAATTAGAATAAAGTTGTTTTCTATAAAATGTAATAAGATAAACTTTTTATAAAAGCCATTTGACACTGATTTCTTAGAATATATACTTGAAGTAGAATTTAATATCATTAATGGCAGGGGTACCTTATCAGAAGAAAATAAGATGGTTGCAAATGGGGATAATGTCTTCAAGGACCCTAGAAAATTAAAAAAAAAAAACCTGAGGCAATATGTTTCACATCTCTGTGGGAGACAGGTGGGTCAGTCATTCTGTAAAGTTCTATCCAGTTCTAATAGAGCATTATATATCTTTCAGTGCTGTCTTAAGTTTGCTTCAGTAACAAATGATCCCAATATCAGTGGCTTATGACAAAAACCCTTATTTCTCGCTTGTGGTTCAGGTGTGACTGCTTTACATCACTTTCATACTACGTCCCCAAATGATGGAAATTTCCTATCCAATTAATATTACTTGCCTTTGTGAAAGAGAGAAAAGAGAGGACAGTGAAGCAAGTTATGGTTCTTAATATTTCTACCTAAAAGTGATACCTATCATGTCATTTACATTTTATTGGTCAGACAAACCAGATGGTTATGGCAAAGTTTTAAAGGTGGGGAAATATAATCTTCCCCTATGGAGGGGTAATGAATATTGATGAGCAATGATACTGTACTATGGTACCAGAGTGATGAAGATGGGAATCACTGTATTCAAAATGGTGCAGGCATAAGTTTCTGGGGGATGGGACAGGGAAATTGAGACTAGAGAAGCTGATTGAATGCCAGGATGAGAGACAAATGGAAAAAAAGAATAGTAGTAGTTTCAGGGCAAGTCGTGGCAGACTCAGAATGTATATCCAAGAGGCTTAGCTAGGAACATTATTCTATACAAACAGGAGGTTTGTTTTAGGTTAGGCCTCCTCAGAAGTAGAACCCTGGGGATTTAAAGGGATTTATCTGGTAGGTGATTGTAGGAAACAGGAGTGAGGGAATGGGGAAGTGAGACGAGAAAGGAAGGAAGGATGAGAGCTGGTGCATGATGGAGATGGTTGCTGATGTGAGCAGTCCTACATCAACCTCAGTGGAGATGAAATCAGTAGCTGTGGTAGTCTGGGTCTTCCAAGAAAGAGACATCAAAATTACATGAAACATGCAATCATTTCACTATGGGAAAAGTGTGTAAGATAAAATGATGGGATTGAGACATCCCAGACTGTCATATTCTCTAAAGAAATTTCAACAAGGCAATTGGGAAGTCCTAGAGTCGAAGTTGTCTGTCATTGGATTCCCATGACTCCCAGGAATAGGCCTGCAGTCACTGGATGGGAGTAGCTTGTGGAAAGCACGGCCTCAGTGTAAGTGTAGAGATGATATCAGAGCACAGAAGCTGGGGCCTTCAGTCAGTGATGCTCCTTGTACTTGAATTTCTTCAAGGTACATTTCCATCATCGCCACAGGAACCATGTAAAATTGCCTTAGAATTATCCGTTCAAAGGGAGAGAGGCTGGAGCATTTATCCATTAATTCACTTTTTCCATTGTTTAATGGCTGTTCCAAGGTGTGTTTATCTCCATTTTATCATGTGCACAGGATGAGCAAATGTCTTCAACTTTGGAGAATGTCCTGAGGATGAAAAGTGGAGACAAGTGGCAGGTATTTAAAGTGGGGTGCTGCCAGAATTCACAGGAGCCTTCTGCCACGTCTATGGCTGGAATTTAGGGTGACCTATAGTTGTAATATAGGACCCCAAAAAGCATCTACTGAGAGGGTAATGTTAGGTTTATGATCAAATGGAAGACAATTGAAAGCTCATATTAGATTGTATCTACTTTCAGGATATAGGAAGGAGACAGAGTGGAAATAAGAAAACCATAGTTACTGTCCAGGTATTAGGAATAGAATTATTGTGTAATTCTATAATCAGAAATGCCAGGCTTGAATCCTAATTTCTAGACAAGTTACTTAAATCTTCTAAAACTCAACTTCCTCATCTATATAATGGGAATATACTAATGCCTATCTAAAAAGTTGTTTAGTGTTGGGAAAAGTTGCTTAATGTTCTAACCCTTCATTTGTCCCTCAGTAAATGCCGATATATGAGTGCACACCTAATTGCATTGCTGTATTAAATGAGTTAATAGTGTGGCAAGCTCTATTTATTGCCCAAACAATAAAACCACATTTGGGGGTGAGGAAGACAGTTTTCTCTGTTAGAATACTTCATCTTTTGGCTTCCTTGCATGTAGGGATGGACATTTGATGCAATTACAGCCAAAAAAATTATAAGTGGTTGACTATTGGAAGTGGCTTTTGTAAAAGCTATTGGTTTGCTGATAAATGAGAAATAATCAACAACAGACTCAGTTGGCATATACATTCCACCTTTCCCCCTTCTTTTTCTTTATACCTTCAAGCTTAAGGCCAATATGATGCCTGGACATTGAATAGTTTTCCCTTGCAGGTGGGTAGAAAAGCCACATGTTAAAGTTAGTGGTTGAGAAAGAACCTGATCATTGTTGACTTTGTTGACTAGTAAGATTGGTCTGGATTGGTATTGTCAACTTTTTGTCATGTGAAAAAAGTAAGTCCATTTTTGGTTCAAACCACTTTAGTTGTGTTTGTTACATGCAACTGAGCACAACCTTGAGTAAAAACAATAGACAAAGTGCTTGGGAGTATCTTTTATGTATGTATATACATATATGTAAATTATATATAAACATTACCTACTGGACTATTATGAGTGTATTAGTTTTATGATTGTTTTTAATAGTGAAGTATAATTATAGCTCTTACCCAATGGTATAGGAAGATTGGGAGTAGAAGACAATTAAGTGACTTACAAAACTGTAATCTGAAACATCTGGCAACTCATTGTTATAAGGTAGAAGCAGGAGCCAAATGACTCAAAGACTTAAAAAATGGAGGGCTGAGGACCAGATAATATTAATAAATGGCTTACTTTTTTTGGGTGGGTGATGACTACATGCAAGGCAAGTTCTAAGCTCTTTCTCTTAATTATTAAATGATGGTGCCACTAACATAAGTAGGACAGTTGTGGTAAAGAGAAAATGATCACTCTGGAATGTGTTGACTCAAACAAGACAGACAAATCTCTAAGGCAGAAGAAAATGTGCATCTGTTTCTTGGCAGAGTAATTAGAAGTTTGGATATTTCTAATGAGCATGACCCTAATATCCTAGAGTGAGAATTAAAGAGGGTAATATAGATTAGAGCTCTAGTGAAAATTCTGGAGAAACAGAGGAGCATCCAGAAGAGAACCTGTACAGCTGAAGTGTACAAGTTCATGGCTCTCCAGCAAAGACGATGCTCTGGGTGGACTTGTTGCCATAGATGTGAGCTGCTGAGACAAGACCCCATGTCATTTTTCACAAAACACTGACTATCACAAATGGTATTCTCAAAATAGAGATAAATTCTCTCGTTTTCAACACTTGATAAATATGATATCATGAGTGTAACTGTACCCTTATTTAAATATTATGAATCTCAAAGTATGTCTGGATAGTCTTTCTGGGCATTTATCATAGATGCCAAACACCTATCAGGGCCACACATTGAGAGGTATGGATGATTTCCAGTAATTTGCAGGAACTAACATGCATATGTTCCATCTTTATAATGACTTGGCTCTTTGTCCAGCACAGTGATTTGAGATGGAATTCCAATTATGAAAGGAAATTCATTTAATGAGAATTTTGTTATTTTTAGATTATTTTTCCTTTAGTATTTTCTCACAGTTTTGACTCTAGTGTAATGATGGAGGTCAGTTTTATTTACTACATGAATAAACAAATTAAGTTTTTCATAAAACTATTAAGTTTAATGAAAAAGTAATTAAATTCATTTCATCATTATATCATTAAATTCATTCAAATTACATTACATATCTCATGGTATGTAATGTAAGTAATTAAAAATACAGTATTTGTAATGGGATTTAATACAATTTTTAAAATTTCAAATTGCAGAACTAACCAAAATCCTGATGGAGACAAGATACTTTGTCAGTGTTAAAAAAGTAATTTTTCTAGCTCCTCTAACAGGCATCATGCCCAGTGGTGTGCTAGCTGCTAACTGCAGGTGGAGAACCCTCATCAGCAAGTGTGATAATGGGATGGAAGAGCAAGGGAAAGAAGGGATTCATTTTTCGCTTTTTTTGTCTCTTTGAATAAAAATAATTCACACCCCTCACAGCTCCTGTGGGTTTCACTAGCGACACCTTTTAAAAATAGAATTACTTAATCTCAGCGCTGGAAACAATTTCAGGGGGTCACAGAAAAAGCCATCATACATTATAGGGAATCTCTTTTATAT
This sequence comes from Carollia perspicillata, assembly GCA_004027735.1. Taxonomy (NCBI): domain Eukaryota; kingdom Metazoa; phylum Chordata; class Mammalia; order Chiroptera; family Phyllostomidae; genus Carollia; species Carollia perspicillata. Next base: position 3,285 of record PVKM010014815.1, on the reverse strand, counting down.
CACTTTATGCCTCTATGGCTTTGAAACCTCTCAAGAGAGTTAATTCATAGTCTTCATAGTTAGCCCATTTCATTTTAATTTAATTGTTTGAGATTTCTTCCTTATGTATAGCTAAAATCTGCCTTTCTGCAAATTAATAGTCGTGATAATTGGAGCAACAGCTGCTGATGCTTCCATTTGTTGAGTGTTATATTTAGTTGCATCTAATAGAATCCACCCTTGCTACATTCAATGAAAAAATTTTAAATAGAATTGGATACTGACAAAATTATAAAGGCAAATGGAATAGGCTGTAGGCAAGGTTTTCAGAACTATCTCTTCAAACAGTACTGCAAAACTGGCCTAGGAAGTCCACTAGTGTCTTCATCCCAATTAGGAGGAGGGAAGCAAGCAGAAAGTCCTTATTCCAGGACTGTACCACTTACACTTGATCCATGACAAAACCAACGAAGAAAAACAAAGAAAATCAAACCCTGCACCTGACCCCTTATCTAGATCTAGCTAACTCTAGTTCCTTCACTGTTCTCTGCATGTCATGGTCTCCAGATTTTTTCTATATTTTTGTTGTTGTTGTTTTTAACTCCCCTTGTGAGGGAGCTCAGTGAGTCATGAACACTATTTTACAATTATGCTGAGTGAAACTGAATACAGAAATATCTGATGCAACAAGTTGGGGAACTAATACTTTTGGTATGTCATACATATAGATGCTTCAGGTATTTTGCCAAATTTTGAATCTGTCAAAGAACCCCAAAAAATAAGCTTTGTTAGGGAAACACAGGAGATTTGGATAGATGTAAGTAAAGGTAATGCTTTGTTTTCCTGCATTTCCTTGAAGAATTTCAGTCTACTCTGATATCATTGATTAGTTTCACCATATTTTACCATGTGTAATAAGCACTTTCTTGTCCAAATTTTTGAGAGAGAAATAAAGGTGCACATTATACATGCGTAGTACTCATTCTGTATCTATATAAATTTTTTAATTCTTTTATTTATAGTTATGCATTAAAAGTATAACTTCTTTAAAATTATTTTATAATACAAAAGTTTTTATAAATTTCTTTATAATACAAAAAACAAGTATCTAAATATATAAATAAATTAAATTAAAAAATTAAAATGAAAGACTTTTTTCTTGAATGTTTGGTCCAAAAACATGGGTATTATACACAGGAGCACAACACCCTGTGGGAGTGGTGTTATATTCATATTAATTATGAATAAAGGATCAATAAGATTAAGTGAATTCCTAGAGACTGTATACTCAGTGACAAAATTGGGAATTGAACTGAGAACTCATTTTCCCTTCTAACCAATCTACTTCTGCCAAGGAAGGGGAAGAACAGGCCATTTTTTCACATTAAAGAAACTGAAGATTGCCACACTTTTGTATGTGTCAGTGGTATGCATAATAAATTTGGCAAACAGAACAGACAATTTTTTAAAAATATATTTTATTGATTATGCTATTGATTAAGTTGTCCCATTTCCCCCCTTCATTCCCCTCCACCCTGTACACCTTCTCCCACTCACATTCCCTCCCCTTTAGTTCATGTCCACGTGTCTTAAATTCTTTAGCTTCTGCATTTCCATACTACACTTGCCCTCCCCCGGTGTATTTTCTACCTACCATCTATAATTTTTAAATACTCCTTCTCCTTGTTATGAGAAGATAAGAATTTTAAGTAGAATTATTAATGACCAGAAATAAAGCAGACCATGAAACATTCTTTGATTGAATTTATACATACATAAATGATGGTTTAAAAATATATATATACATATATGTATAATATATATTATATATATTATAGACATACACACACAAAAAGAAAAGAACAAAGGTAAAGGATTAATATCCTTTAATTACATTAGTATGTTTTTTATTTATTTTTATTTTTATTTAAATTATTTTATTGTTGTTCAATTACAGTTGTCTGTATTTTCTCCCCTCCCTTCTTCTCCACCTCCTTCAAACCCACCTCCTTCCTTTGCCTCCACCCTCCCCCTTGGTTTTGTCCATGTGTCCTTTATTACAGTAGTTCCTGGAAACCCTTCTCCCCATTGTCCTCTCTCCCGTCCCCTCTAACTATTGCGAGATTGTTCTTAATTTCAATGACTCTGGTTATATTTTGTTTTCTTTTTTTCTTTTGTTGATTATGTTCCAGTTAAAGGTGAGATTATATGGTATTTATCCCTCACTGCCTGGCTTATTTCACTTAGCATAATGCTCATTAGTATGATTTTTTAAAAAGGGAAAACCTATATTTCATTTTGATTTTCACTTATGAATAATAACATAATTTTAGTTTTTGAAATTTCTGCAAATTTATTGATGAATTTATCAGAACAAATCCTTGCATATTCTTGTTTAATAGACAATATTGCCAAATTTGTCACTCTACCTTTACTCATAGTCGATCAAAGCACACTTTTCAATCAATTTTTATTTTGAAAAATATTTTTTACATACAGCGTATATACACCAGTGGGAATAGTCTTCAATATAAAGTTACATTTGTCAGAAATTCATGAATATTTTATTTAACAATAACTTTCAAATTTTAACAGAAATAAAACTTCGAGTGGTCCCATGAAATGAGAGAATAAAATCAATGAAGGTTCTGTTTCTTCCCTTTCCCCCTAATCATTGTGCTTTGTATTTAAAAATATATTGTTTAAATGCGGTAATTTATATAGTCCACAGGAACAGTTGAAAAGGAAAAAAGAAAGAAAGAAAAACTGTATACAAATCAAACTCAAGCTATTGGAAAGTATTGTGAGCTCATTTTTGAAACAATTTCATGTACCTTAGTCCATATGCATTGGGGATTTATTACATAATTAAACTGATTATATAATTATGTAATTACTGGGGTTCTCTAACTCTCTAAATATCCATTCTCCTCTTCTTTCTTTCTTTTTTTTTCCCTCCCATTTCTTAATGAGAATTTGTTGCATTTCCTAGCCTTTTTTCTGCTGATGTGATCATGCAACCAAGTTTTAGTCAGTGGCATATATGCAAAAGCATACGCAGTACAGTGCTTCTGGAAAAATTCTTTAAAATGGAAATGAAGTAAACTTTGTTTTTCCTTCTTCCACCTTGGAGGTCATAGTCTAATGGATATGTACTGGCATGTCTTACTTGGTTTAATTTGCATTTCCCTGGTGACTAATGATGCAGCATCTTTCCATGTACATACTCACTATTAACATCTCTCTTTTTCCTTCGGTCCCTCTACCTCTCTGTCTCTGCCCATCTCTCTTTAGTACAGTGTCTTT
>PVKM010014814.1:0-28570 GCA_004027735.1 Carollia perspicillata | reverse complement strand
AGCGGAGACAGACAGAAATGTGGCCCAAATGGAATATTCTGATGACTCCTGAGACCAAAAGCAGAGGGATGCAGTTGTTCCTCTTTGTTCAATTGAATCAAAAAAGAAATGAGGTGATTAAAAACAGTTCTATATAATTAGACATACTTGGAGTGGTGGACATGACTAATATTATGAAGTGTTAAAAAAATATTTAATTGTTCTCTTAGTTGCCTGCTTTGAAGTCCCAAGATTCTTTTATATCTCAGAGCCTTCTACAGTTCCCAAATATGGCCACTAGGGGGTGCTGCTGAATCGTAGTTCACGCAAAATTCACAGCTTTAAACTACTTTTGTTTCTTTGAGGGTCGGGGGAGTGGCTCACTTCACAGGCATGTGTGCAGTACAGTGTTAAGGAGCAAGATTTGAAAAAAAGAAAAACAGTTTTGATACAGGCCCATAGAGCAAATTTTGTAAATTCCGGAATTGCCATCAGAAGCAAGCAAATCTCAGCAAGAGATGAACTCTCACTATTTCATGTAGTGATATCCTACCTTAAATTATTCTCTTGAAAATATTTTGTGTTTGCACTGAAGGAGATACTGCTTGTGCAGATACTGCCTGTGCAGTTTTTGTCTTGCTTTGCTTTGGGGATTAATGAGAGAGCTTCCCCTCAGATATTTGAGAAGAAAACAGACCTTCTTGGAGGGTTGCCTATCCCAGTGAGAGCAAGAAAGCCAGCTGAAATGGACACGCACCCAGCAGGCTCAGCTCGGTCCCATGCTCACACCCTTTAACTGCAGGCACACCTTATCCTCCTCCTCATGTGCTCCTCCGACAGCAGTACATCCGTATCCCGCAGAGGAAAATGAGTAACATGAAATAAAATGCATATTCCCACATGCAAGAAGGGAAGAAAAGGAGGAGGCAGAGGCTACTGAGGACAGCGCAGGTCCCCAGTGTCCACTGAGATGTGTCACAAACCACTTGAGAATGGACAGCCAGGAAGCAAGTATGCCCCAATTCACTGAGAACAAACATTCTGAAAGTCCACTGGCAGGCCCAAGTAAGGTGTATTATTACCCTTGTTTTACGAATGAAGACTGGGTCTATACAGCCCATCAAAACCCACCCCAAGTCACACAGCCAGCAAATGGCAGATGGAAGCCAATTGACTTCAAAGCCTGGCCCCTCTCACGGTACTCGCCTGTTCCTATCGAGTGCTTTCGGTGTCCTAGGCACTCTTCCAAGTGTGTCACATGCACCATTTCATTTACACCCACGACAGGGGTAACGAAGAGGTACTCTTATATTTCCATTTTAAAAACGAGGTAATTGAAGCACAAAGAGGTTAAGAAACTTGTCCAAGGTAACAAATGTTGTGAGGAAGTCATGGGCATGGATTCAAAACCAGGCCACAGGCTCCAGGAGTGCTAGCTGAACCAAACCACCACCCAGGGTGCCCTCACAGCAAGTTCTCAGGCGCGGGCTGAGCTCTGCACAATCAAGCCAAAACCGTGACTGCCACAAGGGAAAGGAAAGGTTCCTGCCCCCAAGTGTGGCATGAGATCAAATAACACTTATTTAGAGCCAGGTTCCATGTTTAGTACTTTATATACAAGGGGGGACTGAAAATGCTGGAATTTATTTATAAAAAATTGTGTATGTTATAAAAAATTGTGTTTAAACTTTAGTCACCTTCAAAGTACTCTCCATTTGATGCAATACACATATCGAGACCTTTTTTTCCACTGCTCGAAACAGTTTTCGAACTCATTAATTTTGCTGCCTTTTAGTGCTTCTGTCATTTTTTGTTTCACATCTTCCACATCAGCAAAACAGGGGTTTTTTTTGAAGACTTTTTTCATCCAGGGAAACAAAAAAAGTTGCTAGGTGTGAGATCCAGTGAATAGGAAGGGTGGGGCATGGGAATCATGAGTTTTTGCTCAAAAACTACTGAACACTCAGCTTGGTGTGGGCAAGTGTGCTCGTAAATCACCCGTCATGAAACACGCAGACACACTGAGAGGGTCTTCAAAAAAATTTGCTGAAGTTGAACACAGCCTCTCACAACAACACCAGCTGCCACACTGATACGTATAGGTTCCTAGAACACACCTAGCAGGGAATGACTGTACTACAAGGACTGTAAGGAACCCACTCTCCAGAGGATGATTCCTTTTTTTTTTTTTTTTTGGTTCCCTGCCCTATATGATATCATGTGGTTCTCACAATAATCCTGGGACAGAGGAATAATCATCCTCATGTTCAGGTGGCAAACACGTACCAGAAAGGTTACTTAACCTACCCAAGGACATGCAATTAATAAATAGCAGAGGCCAGACTAAAATGTAACATCTGTTTAACTTGGAAGAATTTCCGAGTATTGTTGTATGAGAAAAGCAAATTCCAAAACATCATAGACAATGCACATATACATAGAATTACGTCATTATGGGGAAAACATGGAAGAATATATCTTAGACTGTTAGTCTAGGTTATAGGAGAAAATTCGATAAGGATGTAAAAAGTACATACAACACACATTTATGCATCTATGAAAATTACACATGTGCATAAATAAGTGTATATATAAATAGTTATAAAATTATACAAACATTACAATAAATGAAATTAAATAATTTAATAGATACTGTTAATTTCAATAGTCATTTCCAATACAATCTCTTAGTATACTTTAGTCTTATGGCTGTGTCTTTCTGATCCTGGGTTGTATACAGAAATAAAAAGTAAGCATTGCATTTCAGGTTGAAACACTGGACGTATTCAAATTTAAGTCAGAAACAAAGCTAGGAATACAACATTATTCTAGAAGTTCTAGTTAATGTAGTAAGAAAAGAAAAGGAGTTGAGAAGAAAAAGCATTAGAAAGGAAAACACAAAATTATATGTGGTAATGATTGCGTTGTAAAAAGATATACATGTATCAAAACAACAATGGCTTTACATGACATAGGGCCAACCCTAGACACCTTATTTAAATTGGCAAAAATAACATCAGTACCATTTTAACTCCTCTACTTTGTACCACTTACTAATTTCTCCTCCAAGTCTGCATGCTATTATGTTTCTCTAAACTCTAAAACTACTATCTTCTTCCTTTCACTACCCATAATCAAAGCCCACTCTTCCCTGTGGTAGAAGAAAAATGAATCCCCCTCCCACACAAACTAATTTACACTAATCTGTGAATGACTATTAAAATTCTCATACTATCCCAAATGTGTACACGTGTACAGGTGTGTATATATATACATAATTAATACACTTCATTTTTAGAGAACTTTTAGGTTTACAGCAAAATTTAGTGGAAATTATAATTGTTATATGACCCGTGTTCCCCACACATAAACACCCTCCCCTACGATCTCATAAGGGAGAGTTACATTTGTTAAAAATCAATGAACCACCCTGGCTGGTGTAGCTCAGTGGATTGAGCGTGGGCCTTCGAACCAAACAACCGCGGTTCGCTTCCCAGTCAGGGCACATGCCTGGGATGCAGGCCAGTTCCCATCAGGGGATGCATGAGAGGCAACCATACGTTGATATTTCTCTCCTTCTCTCCTTTCCTTACTCTCTAAAGATAAATAAATAAAATCTTTAAAAAAATCAACGAACCTCCATGGGCACATCATTCTCACCCAAAGTTCACAGCTTGCAATAGGGTTCACTCTCAGTGCTGTACTTTCTATGAATTTTGACAAATGTGTAATGACATGTACGAACCATTTTAGCACTATACAGATTAATTTCAATGCCCTACAAATCTTCTAGGCCACGTCTATTCAACCCTCCTCCTCCTTTAATTTTGGGCACCACGAATCTTTTCACTGCCTCCATAGCTTTGCCTTTTCCAGAGTGTTATATAGTTGAAATCACACAGTATATGGCCTTTAAAGATTGGCTTCTTTCATGTCATAATATTAATGTAAGTTTCCTCCATTTTTTTATAGCTTGACAGCTCATTTCCTTTTTAGTACTGAATAATTTCCATCGTCTGTATGTACCACGATTTATTTACTCATTCACCTACATGACAGTTTGATTGCTTCCACATTTTGACAATTATGAATAAAACTGCTATAAACATCTGTGTGCAGATTTTTGTGTAGACATAAGTTTTCAATTCATTTGGAACAATAACAAGGAATATACAACTGATGGGTTATATGGTAAGGGTATGTTTAATTTTGCAAGAAACTGTCAAAGTGTCTTCCAAAGTGCTGGTACCATTTTGCACGCCCACCAGCAACGAATGAAAGTTGCTCCACACCCTTGTCAGCACTACATATTGTCAGTGTTCTGGATTTAGGCCATTCTAATAAGGATGTACTGGTAACTCATTGTTGTTGAACATATCTTTTCATATGTTTACCCGTATACCTTCTTTGGTGAGATGTCTGTTAGGTCTTTGCCCCAATTTTTAATCAGGTTCTTTTGTTATTGTTGAGTTTAAAGCCTTCTTTGTGTATTTTGGATAAGACATTTATCATATTTGTCTTTTAAAAATACTTTCTCCCAATTTGTGGCTTGTCTTCTCATTGCCTTGACATTATCTTTCACACAGCAGAAGTTTATCATTTTAAGGAAGGAATCTACCTTTATCAGTATACTAAACAATTGATTATTTCTTTCATGGACCATCCCTTTGATGCTGTACCGAATAAGTCATTGCCATACCCACAATCATCTAGGTTTTCCTCCTATGTTATCTTCTAGCAGGTTTACAATTCTGTGTTTTATATTTAGGTCTATGAGTTTAAGGTCTGTGTCTAGATTTATGTTTTCCATGGGAATGTCCAGTTTTTCCAGCATCAGTTTTGAAGAAACTATTTTTGCTCCATTGTTCAGCCTTTGCTCCTTTGACAAAGACCTTTTGACTACATTTGGGTGGGTCTACTTATGGGGTCTCTATTTCATTCCATTGACCTATATTCATGTGCTGATTCATGATGGGTTTACCTTCTGAGAAATGCATCATTAGGTGATTTTGTTATTGAGCAAACATCATGGAGTGTACCTACACAAAGCTGGTGGTATAGCCTACTACATACATAGGCTATGTGAAATACAGTCTGTTGCTCCAAAAATATAAGCCTGTACAAAATGTCACTGTGCAAAAACAAATACAAGGTTAAATCATGCACAAGAGAACATGATGTAACCAAGAGATGTGATCAACACGAGATGTCTGGGGCTGCTGACAGGGTAGCACAGCAAACTTTTTTTATAAGTGGAAAGAGTACACTCTGATATGATCATGAAAAGTATAGTAAATACAAAACCAGTGACACAGTCATTATCAAGTATTATGTACTGTACATAATTGTAGTGCTATCCTTACATATGACTGGCAGCACAGTAGGTTGGTTTACACCAGGATCACCACAAACACGAGTGATGCATTGTGCTCTGACATTATAACAGCTAAGGTGTCACTAGGCAATCAGAATTTTTCATCCCCATCAAAATCTTATGGGAGCACCATTGTGTATAGGGACCACTGTTGACCGAGAAGTTGTTATGTGGTATAGGACTGAATTTGTTGATTCTTTTACCAGTAATGCACTGTCTGATTACTGTAGCTTTATAATAAACCTTAAAGTCAGGAAGCATCAGTCTTTTAACTTCGTTCTCCTCCTTCAGTATTGAGTTGGCTATTCTAGGTCTTGTGCTTCTTCATATAAACTTTAGAATCAGTCGGTCCATATTCACAAAACAAATTTCTGCGATGCTGCCTGGGATTGCATTGAATCTATAGATAAATGTCAATTTCTTGACAATATTGAGTCTACCTATCCACGAACATAGAATATCATTCCATTTACTTAGCTCTTCTTTTATTTTGTTCATCATTTCTGTACTTTACCTCATAGAGATTTTGTACATACTTTATTATATTTATACCTAAGTGTTGTATTTCATTGGGGGGGTTCTAATGTAAATGATAATGTGTTTCCCTGCACTATACACTTTTCCACTGATTCTCACTTTTTCTTTTTTCCTCTTATATGGGACAGGAGGGCTGGAGGGTCGGTTAATTCCTTCACCAAGAAACTACATGAAAGGCTAGAGCAGGGTGGAGTTTGGTATTTCTTTTCACCCAGGTGAGTGAGGCTCTGATAAAATTCCAGCAGATTAGGCTCTGCTGAAATAGTTTCTCCTGAGAGCAGGGGAATAGAATGTTCTGGCCGATTTCCAAATGGTTCCTTTTCCCATTTCTCTGCCGTAGGCACACTAGAATTTTTCTCCAAGATTTACTGTGAGACATGATAGAGCTCCTAGAGGTAAAACTCATAAAAATGTAGACCCTTCCCTTCACCCTATAACCGCATCTCCCTAAGGTTTTAATTCTCGCAGTTTTCCACACTGAGCCTCCAGCCATGCATCAATTATAATTCAGGTTCTCCTACCCTAGACCTGACTCTCAAAGAGGTTTCTGCTCTGGTTAGTGTGATTCTCTGCATTTACCCATCTCTCCAATTTTAGGGATAGCAGTGGCCCTGTGACCTCAGCTCTCTGAGGAATCTGTGAAGAGCTGTTGAGTTTTTAATTTGTTCAGATCTTTACTTGTTATGATGGTATGGCAACTTCTAAATCTCCTTGCATGCTGGTCTGAACATGGAAGTCTGTTTCTATCTTTAAGGAAAATGCTTGATAAACTAAATGAGGCACTGGTCACTAGAATTCCAGTCCATGAAGCAAAGTTCATGTTTAAACATACAGATAAATGTAACTTTAGAAATCTTTGTATTAGTAAGGGTTCCCCAGAGGAGCAGAACCAACAGTGTGTGTGTGTGTGTTATGTGTTCTGGCAATTACGGAGGCTGACAAGCCCCAAGATTTTCTGTCAGAAAGCTAGAGACCCACAAATGTTAGTGATATAGCCCAGTTTGAGTGCAAAGAACTCAAAACCAGGAGCACCCTCAGTATAACACTAGACCAAAGACCAGCAGGCTCTCCACACAGGAAGAGCTGATGTTTCAGTTCAAGTCTGAAGGCAGGAAAAAGCCAATGTCCTAATTCAAAAGCAGATAGGCAATCAAAAGGAATTCTTTGGATCTCCCATCTTACTTAGGAGAAGGTCAGCCCTTTTGTTCTGTTCAGGTCTTCAACAGATTAAATAAGGCCCACACTGATTAGAGGCAGGGAGCAATCTACTTTACTCAGTCCACTAATTTAAGTGTTCACCTCATTCAAAAATATCTTAACAGCCCTGGCTGGTGTAGCTCAGTGGATTGAGCGTGGGCCTTCGAACCAAACAACCGCGGTTCGCTTCCCAGTCAGGGCACATGCCTGGGTGGCAGGCCAGTTCCCAGCAGGGGACACACGAGAGGCAACCACACATTGATATTTCTCTCCCTCTCTCCTTCTCTTCCCCTCTAAAGAAAAATAAAATAAAATCTTTTAAAAATATATACCTTAACAGATACACCCCAAATAATGTTTGTGCAAATATATATGAGCACCTAGGGCCTGGTCGAATTGAAACATAAAATTAACCATCATGACCATATGGGAATAAGAAGAATTGTCTTTGCTAAGACTCTAGCTTCAGAATCAGCTCCTGGTTGTTCCTGCTTTCATAGCGGGTTGTTCCTGCTTTCATAGTGTCTGGCCTTCCTGTGTCACTGAACCCATAGATTATTTAAAAGCTCCAGGTGTTTTTTTTAAAGTAGGTCCTAGGGCAGCAGCAGCAGGGAGAGATGGACAATGCTAGCTGCTGTGAAAGTGAGTTTTGCCTCTGCAGAAATAGAGGTGAAATAATGTCCAAAAAGTATGGGCTACGTGGAATGCTAACAAGTTAAGGGTGATAAGGAATGCACATATTCATACATGTACACAAACTTAGAGTGTCTTTTACACAAAATACAAATAATTACAAATAGTAAAGGCCAAGCATGTAGCAAAAGGATTTTTTTTAAACTTTAAATCAGATTCTGTCAGAGAGAGAGAGAATATATATACTAAACTGCTGTGCCAATGACAATATGTCTTCGAAGTTCTAAAAGAAAATTATTTTCAACTTACATATATGTAATCAAGTATAAAGGCCAAAGAAAAACTTTTTCAGACTTACAAAGGAATCAAATATTTGACTTACACACACCTTTTCTTAACAATTTACTTTAGGTTATAGTTTAAGAAAACAAAGTTATCTTCTCAATTTCCTCAGAGGTAACAACGTGGGCCAAAGACCAGACCTTTGGTCTTTAAACTGCTCATCACAGAGCCTAGTGTTCTAACACAGGGGTCCCTGAGTGAGGAATGAGAGAGTAAGACAGACCCCAACACCTGCCCCCACTTCAATGGGAGAAGCTTTGTTTGCAAGTGTTTTTTAAAATGAATTTCTATGGAAGGTTTCATTTGAAGAATGAGTTCTGGAGCTTCGAATCATTTGGAAGCTTCTAGACTGGTCAATCTCAAAAGTCCCCCAGGTTCCAACATTTCACAAGTCTGGGAACACAGGCTAGTTTGATCAAACAATACCATTTGTTGAAATGCAGAGCACCAGAGCTTCATTTTGCAAAATAAATCATAGCATCCTTCGTCAACACTGAAAAGGCTTCCAGAGACGTGCCACAATCTCTCTTACCCTGCTTGAATCTTTCTCTTTGGAGTTTATTTTTTTCAGAGCAGAAATCCTGCAGAAGACAGTTTGATGATATGGAAAGAATAATAGGATAGAAATCAGGAAATCTGGCTTCTAATCCTTATTTCATTGCCTTGAGCGAGACAGTTACCTCTATGGACCTTCATTCCTTTCCTTACATGCAGGTATGGAGATAATTTCCTTAGCTCAAACAGAACAAAACAGAGTGCCATTCAGAGTAAGATTCTAAGTTCAATGTGGTGAAAACTTTTTAGATAGAGAATATATTTACAAAATACTTAACTTTTTATTTCACTATACAGAAGACACTGAAAAAGCACCTCCGGCTCTCTAAAATCATTGTTGGCTTACCAGCAGGAGTTTTACCAGCTGTTATCATTATGAACAAGATAATCATGAAATACTTCAAGTCCATAGAACACTGACAATGAAATAGTTCAAACTTTGGATACTGGTTTTGGGGGTGGGGGTCACTTTATTGATTGACCTGTTTTCAAACCCATGGGTCAGTGCTGATTTATAGACTTGACTTGGAAAGTTCAGAAGTACATGTAATGATGTAAAAATCATTTAGGAATGTTGGGTGGACCATGAAAATGTTTTGTAATTAGATGGCTCAAGTGATTCTCCAGAGGTTGCCAGGCCAAGCTTTAATGTCTGAAACTTGGATAGATGTGAATTGACCTGGCCAGCATTCCACAGGGGTGAAAACCCCAAACTAGATCTCAGGAGGCAGTTCCAAGGTTAATAACTGCTCCATTTCATGAATTTCTTCCTGTTGCTCAACCAAATGCTCCGCGATTTTAACCTAGTTCTTTCTATTTGAATGACTAAAAATATTTAAGGTCCATGGCCTTCATATTACAATTTCGCTATTTCTGAGGAATGCTATTAAGACTCCAAGTTAATCAATCTCAAACCCTTCAAGCTATTTTCTAGTTTTTCCCACTCCAACGTTTTCCTAGTTCATAAGAGATAAAAGAGTTGAGAAGGCAAGCTTGTTCGATGAACTAAAGAAAAGAAGAGAAAGAGGAAGATGAGACTAGGCAAGAACAGAGATACAGTTAAGGAGAAGCTGGAGAGAGCCCGAAAAACAGTGAGCATAGTAATGTAGTCCGCACATATGGTTCCCAGAGTCTTGAACTTGGCAAAGTACAGTTTCAAAAGTAAATTGATTAATCAGTGGGAAACTTTGTTAGTTTTCACTTTGCCAAGTAATAAAATTAAGTAAATAAATTTTTAAAACAACAAAGATCGTAGTATACGCTACCAGACAAACTCATAGAACAAATATATTCTCAAAATAACAGTTATTTAAATGGAGTTAAAAATGTACTACATCAATCATGTTTTTCTCATCTAACTTCAGACAAGTGAAACTTTGTCAAAGGAAAGTACTCCTTCTTGTTCTGACACTCGAAAAACACTAGACTACTCCACTGTGAGCATGAAATTAAACTGAAGAGCCAGAATGTTGCAGGCAGAGGGGTGGTTTCACAGTGCTGCACTCTGAAGAGCCTTCTTAGAATGCCCATTAGAAAGTGTATTTTCCAGCAGAAGGAAACTACCAACCTTCACCATGCTTTGAGTAGTGGCAATGGATTTTCATATATCGATCTTAATATCCTACAACCTTGCTTAACTTGTATATTAGCCCTGAGAGTTTCTTGTGGATTCTTTATGTCATATGCAAATGACAGAGTTTTATTTCTTCCTTTCAGATATGGCTGCTTCTATTTCTTTTTCTTCCTTAATTTCTCTGGCTAAAATGCCCAGTACAATATTGATTAGAAGTGGCAGAAACAGACATTCTTGTCTTGTTACTGGTCTTTGGAGAACAGCCTTTGGTCTTTCACTCTTAAGTATAATATTAGCTAGGGTTTTTCATAGACAACCTTTATCAAGTTAAGAAAGTTCCCTCTTATTATTAGTTTGTTGAGTGTTTTTATCATGAAAGAATTAGAGTTTTGTCAAATGCATCTATTGAGACAACCTTTTATTCCATTAACATGGTTCATTACATTGACTGATTTTCGTATGTTGAACTAATTTGCACTCCTGGGACAAACCCCATTCAGTGTCAGGGTATAATCCTTCCTATGTAGCTGGTAGATTCAGTTTGCTATTACTTTGCTAAAGATTTTACAACTATATTTGTAAGGGATGTCAGACTGTAGTTTTCTTTTCTTGCAATATCATTGGATTTGGTATTTGGGTAATACTGGTCCTTAAAATGGATTTGAAAATGTTTGTTGGGGAGATACTGAAGCAAGAAACAATGGGCAAAAGCAGTGGAAAGAGCTCAGAGTGAGATAAAAATAAAGAGAAGCTAAGACTTATTAAACAAATGGCTAGCAACAGGCATTTTATAGAGTACCCCATAACCAAATGTATTTTCAGAAAATGAGAATTTTACACAATCGGTAGATACAAGATACAAACTGGACAAAAGGAAATAACCACTGTAGCACAGTCAATGACCAATTTTGGCTAATTCCTAATGGGGAAAAAGCTTAAGTTTAATTTTAAATTATTTCTTTTTTTAATTTAATCTTTATTGTATTTTCCATTACCATTTAGTCCCCTTACAAGCCCACCTCCCAGCAATCCCCACACTGTTGCCCGTGTCTGTGAGTCCTTTTTCCTCTGTGCTCAGTCCCTCCCGCTCCTTTCCCTGCCACTAGCTGTCATCCTGCTATCTATGAGTCTGCCCCCATTTTCCTTTTTATAATTATTTCTTGAATATAATTATGCTCAAGTTAACTATATATAAAAAATGTATAAAGTTTTCATTTCAAAGCCATAGTTTAGTTGTTTTCAATCAATCTTTGTAACAGAGATTGCTAATTATCCCCCATTATCTTGTCCCTTTTTCATTTTTAGTAATAGTAAAATTTAGCTGGACACATAACTGCATAGCCAAAGCCTCTGTTTCTCATCCACCCTTGCACCTAGGTGTGGCCATGAGACTAGGTTTTGGAAGTAAGAGAAGGTGATATACAGCTATAGGTCACACCCTTAAAAAGATAGAAGTGTATTATTGCTTTTTCCTGTCTGTTGAAATGTGGAACTCATGGTGCAAGTTAGCGGTGCCATCATAGACCACAAGATGGAAGCCATGTGTCTAGTGTGGTAGAGCACGGAGGACCCCAGCATCACGGATCATCATGAATTCCTTCGCTAGACCTTTAAGTCAGACAGAAATCTTCATATTGTTTGAGCCACTGCTATTTTGCCCTTTGTTACAGCAGCCAAATTAATATCCTGACTAACACAATCTTTGTCTAAAATTCCAAATTAAAAAAAGAAACAAAATTTCAAGAGCTGATGGGTACGGGAGGGAGGTGGGGAGCACTGGGGGGGTGGGCTGGGATGGGAGTAAAAGGCAGAAAACTGTACTTGAACAACAATTAAAATAAAAAATTTAAAAAAGAGCTGATGGAAGACTAGTATTTCTATCTAACAGGCTGCTGATTTCAATTATAGTCATCATATTGATATAGTCATAAATAAATGAACAAAAAGACCAAATAACTAATACCCCTTACTGAATGTTACCTTGATACAGATTTTTTATTATTATTATTGTTATTTTGGCCATTTATTTCTCCCTTTTCCCTCTATCTTGAACATTCTTCAGTCAAGTCCTTTCTCCCCAGCCCTCCACCAAAACTAATTTTATCAGGATCAGAAATGACCTCCATGTCATGAAATTCTATGGTTAATTCGGAGCCTTCATTGTACTTGCCTGTTAGCATCTGACCCGTTTGCATATTTTCTCCTCTTTGAAACACTTCACTTAGTTTACAGAACACCTCACTCTCCTGGATTTCCTCCATCCTCACTAGCTACTCTTTCCTACCGCATATTATTGGAGTGCTCCTCAGTCCTCGGAAATCTCTTCCCTTCCACATTCACTTTCTTGGTGATCTTATCCACTCTCACAGCATTAATACTGTATAGATACTGCACCTGCACAGTTTTTTCCAGCCTAGTGAATGTATATCCTATGAGGGTAGGAATCCTTGTCTGCTTCTTTCCCGGTGCATCCTCAGTGCCTAGAGCTGGACCTGCCCCATGTCAGTGCAACAAATAAATATTTGTTGAATGAATGAATAAATAACTAGAAGCTGCTTTGCTTTATAAATAATCTCTTTAAAGTGTTTAATATTTACTTTCCTCTTGAAAACCTTACTAGAGGGCAGGAAAAACTGTATCCTTATTCAGCATACTGAGCATATGCGGAATAAATTCCAACTATGAATTTATGGTGGCACAGCCAGGCTGTTGCACTCTTGCTATTCTGGGCCAGCTATGCAGAGGCTGTGATGACAATGTTCTCAGTTGGTTTTAAGAATTTATAGCACTGCAGAATATGGAATGATGTGCCAACATCAATAATCGTCTTAAAGAAAATACATGCTTATTAGTATTCAACTCTTCATGTCTGTGAACTCCAGTCCCCAAGACAAACTCTGTTAGGGTCATAAACAGTGCTCAAAATCCAACACCTTGAAAGGGTGTTTACAGGGTTCTCTTTGCTTCTGGGCATATTTAGCAACCAATTATACTCAGTAGGATACCAGGAACTCAGAAAAGAGCACATGTGCCTAATTAGAAGTATTATCAGTTAAGTGCAGGCTCAGTTAGTCCCGATACAACCCAGGCTTAACCAAAACTAACCCAGGAACTAAAATTAGCTTTTCCCTTTAAAAGCCGTGATGGTAGTACGCACAAGTTTGTTGAATGGTCTCTGAGTGAGCAGCTCGGTGGGGGGGGGAGTTGTATTTCTTTCAGCGTGTTCACATGTATGTGAGAGGGTATGCCTGAGAGTGTATTTCAACATCTATGTTCTGAAACTACTCTCTTCAGATCTCCATATGAAAATCAGAGCTGACCATTACCTGAAAATCTGTTTATAAACAGAGAAAGCAGAACACTCATGAGACAAAATACTTTCCATCTGGGAACCTAAATTTCAGAAATAAGGTAATATCTTCAGATCTTGTATTTGACAGATCATTGTCGGGGCTTCAGTCTGGCAGTGAGACTCAACAGACGCACCTGAGAGAAGTGGAAAGGCTAGGAAGCAGTAACATTATGAACCCGGCTGGCTGCCTGCACAGCCAACATCAGTTCCTACCGTCTTCCTCCTAACAGAACTCAAAGTTCAGGCAGCCAGTCCTATCTTTTGTGCAGCTCAGGGGACAGGGGACCCAATCCTCAGATCTAGAGGTAGACTGTGATTCATCTACACTAGGGGCCAGCTAGCTGTTGCTGTAAAGGGCCAAAATAAATATTTTTGGATTTTCAGCTATATAAGTTCCTACCACATATTCTTTCTTTTGTATTTTTATCTTTTATAACCCTTTTACAATGTAAAAAAATCTTTTTTTAAGATCACGAATCATGTAAAAACAGACCACAGGCTGAATTTGACCCATTGGCTATAGTTTGCCGACCCTTTGTCTAGTCCAGAACTTTATTTCCCCTTGTCAATAGCTGCTATAGAAGAGGGCATGTGATCCAATTCTAGCCAATGAGATGTAAGAAACACTCTACTGAGGGCTTTTGAGAGAAGTTTCCTTATCTCTCCTGCCCCCAGGACACTACTGCAACCATCTTGCCATATGAACCAATACGGGGAGGAAGAGGCAGGGGCTGCAGGCACATACAAGATCCAGAACCTTAGTTGTATCAGTGTTTTCAGTTACCTGTAGCCTCAAAGCCCAAATTTTAACCAGTCTAGATGATAGTAAGTTCAAGGCAGAGCCTCAAAGCCCAAATTTTAACTAGTCTAGATGATAATAAGTTCAGGGCAGATGGGAGAAAGAACGAAGAGAACACTTGGAAAGATAAGATGTCAGACAATGTTCCTGTACAGTCCCTAGGTATCCCATCCTTCCATTTATCCTTGTCCACCTCCTCTCAGATTTTGTTTTATAAAGATGATTTGAATGAATATGGATTATTTTAGTGTTTTTTATAATGTTTTATTGTTGTTCAAACACAGTTGTCTACATTTCCCCCCCACCATGCCCCTCCCCCCACCCCACCCTTGAACCTACCCCCTTTGGCTTTGTCCATGTGTCCTTTACACATGTTCTTTGATGGCCTGCTTATTTTAGTTTTAAATATCAGAGAATTAGAGATTAAAGAGACATTAAGAATAACCTACTGCAATTCCTTCACACAGTGGATAGGAAAATGGAGCACAGAGAGGTCATTTCTCTCTAATCACACAACTAGTTGGTAGCAGATATGGGAACAATCACCAGGTCTCAACTTCAAGTCTGTTCACTAAAACACGTGATCCAATGTCAAAACCCTAAGAGGGATGGTCTCCTAACAGTGCTTATCGTGAAAATCTAAAAATCAAGATTTCCATTGCAAGATCAAGAGATAAACATAACCAACAGGATGAGAGAGAAAGAGGATTAATAAGGAATTGGCTCACACCATTATGGAGGCTGACAATCCATTCAGAAGAGTCACTGTGTCCCTCCAGTCTGAATGCTGGCAGGCGTGAAACTGAGGGAGAGCTGGTGTTTCAGTTCAAGTCCTAAGGCAGAAAAAAACCAATGTCCCCACTCAAGGCAATCAAGCAGGAGTTCTTTCTTACTGGCAGAAGTGTTAGACTTTTCTGTCTATTCAGGCCTTCAACTGATTAGATGAGGCCCACCCACAATAGACAAAGCAATCTGCTTTACTCTATCAATTCAAATGTTAACTTCATCTAGAAATATCTTCAAAGACACACTCAGAATAATGTTTGCTCAAATATCTGAGTACCCCATGGCCCAGGCAAATTGATGCAAAATTAACCCTCATAATCTGAATTTCTGGGATTTCTGGGCCTGGGTAAAAGGGAGGCAGAGGTGCACATGCAACCCCCAACACATCTGTCTTTGACGACTGCCCCTGGCTCAGAAGCTTTGGAGGATCGTGGTACCAGAGGAAGAAGAAGTACCAAGGTCTCCTTTCTGAGCCTTTGGGGGGGGGGGGAGTTGGGAAAGATGTGGATAAACTAGTGCTAAATATAATAACCTCATTTGCAGTAGAATTTAAAATACAAATTCTGACATTTAAGAATGAAATGGAAGATATAATAAAAGGTAAGATGTGGTTTAGAGAAATGTATCTTAAATCAAAAGGATTTTGAAAAGGTGAAGAAGTTTTAAGAATAGAATGATGTCTTTGTGGGTTTTCTAGAAAGCAAGAAGGGTCCTCAGCTTTTGATGACACGAGCCATTTTTCATTCCCCCAAAGTTTTGTGTTCTCACAAGTATCATGCAGCAAGAAGGAGGAAAAACTATAACACAAAATAGAGTGGAGGAAGGGGCTTTTCCTTACTGACTGGAATCTTGGCAAAGCACAGACTTCTCTGCTTGTAGTTATAAAGATCTTAAAGTCCCATTATGAAAAATTAAAGGCCTATGCTTGAGGTTAATTGATGTTGACACCTAACGCCCTGCAAATGTTCAAAACACAAAATAACAGGAAGAAAAAATAAGAAGGAGTTCTACAGAAGTCTCAAAGAGTAATAAGTATACAAAAAAAATTTAAAGTAATGTCAGCACTTTCTAATGGGAAATGAAAGACACATGAGGAACTTGCTATTTAAAGAAATCAAGAGAGGCCCCACAAGAATGAAGGTTCCATTCACAGCCTTAAATAAAATGTCCTGTGAAACTTCTGAGTGATGAACAGGAATGACATTTAGGTAAAGTACATTTTGCAGTTTCATTGCCTGCATTACTGGCCTAGAGAGTCCAATCACAGGCAGGAAGGAGGCTTGGCCGCCATTAGAGAATGTGATTCTATGGCCTGTGCCAGCACCAGTGTTAGGAAGAACACCCAGTAAGACCACAAATGTAACACACCTGAGCAGCAATATCCTGTTTTTAAAAAATTAAAGAGAGGTCGGTTAATTACCACACTTTGGAGATCAAATCTGGTTCCACCCTTCTGGGCTGACAGCCTTTTCTACCAAATAATGTATCTGGAAACTGCCCAAAAAGGGTGCAGATAACCCCCATCCTACCTGAGCATTCATTTCTTCACCTTCCTCCAGATTAAAAAAAAAAAGGGTGAATCTGACTCTTGAGGCCACAGAACTTGCACATCGTTAGCCTGGCCTCCTTCAAAACTATGGCAAGGGGTAGAAAGATTAGAAGCAACATATTTGGAACTGGGCTATAAATTAAATAAAAGAGCTATAAGTAAAAATGCCCAGCATCTACTTACTATCCAGGCCATTGTCAAGGAACTGAATTATTATCAGCCTAAAAGAGTTTGCCTTCAAGATTCTCCCCTCTGGGGCAATCTTACCACGTCTATAACTGGCCCATCACTCCAGAGACCAGCAGGAGTGAACCAGAGGCCCTAAGCAAAGGGAACTGAATGGTTGGAGAATGGTGTGTGTGTGTGTGTGTCGGGGGGGTGGTCAGGAGTCTTGGCTGATGGTTTCCCAAGTCATATTATTACAGTAAAATAGATTATATACAGGATCTGGCACAAACAATACCCCTTTTTTTATTACAAACTCTTTTATTACAAATTCATAAGCTTGTAATTCTGTAACATAACAATATTACATTCATGTATACCATATGACATTTTAGGTGAAATGTTCAAATTAAAACTATAAATTATTACACCCATATTATTACTCTACCGACCACCCTCAGGCAGGCGTTACTTCTGCTGGACCCTGTATGTATGTATGTATGCATATCTTTTAACCTCAGGAAATAAAGATGGGTTTTTTAGTAATAAATAATGTGGTGTTTGAGGACACGATTGTATAAATTGTATAAGATAAAAAGATCTTTCATGATCTGACTGCTTAAAATGCTTAAAACTACTGACAAGCCCAAAGACATTACTATACTGAACCCACCCAACATCACTGGGTAGTAGGTGTAATTATTTTCTGTTTTTATAGAGGAAAAGAAAGTGGGACTCAAAAATGAATTAAACTGTCAAGCAGAAATTTAGAGCCCTGGCCAGGAGTTAAGTCTGACCTTCGGATTCCAGAGGGTTTGGATTGTTCCTCCAGTTACCATGATACTTTTCTTGAAAACTGAGAAAGAGAAGAGGAAAGGGAGAAAAAATACAGGAACCTTTAAAAGACATTGATTTCATTTCATTTGTTTTTTTTTTCCCTAGGACTTTTAAATCTCCTAGGAAAGTACCAGACATTTGTAAATAACAGCTAACATGCACAAGTATCTGCAATCCAGTGCTAATGATGTCCTACATTTTTAACAATCCCTAAAATAGCTGCTTATCTATCAAGTTTACTTTTTTCCAGGGTCAAAACTACAGAGAAAATAAAGCTATAGCTCTCTTTTGCTTTACTAATAAATGTGCTCCATCAAAGATGACTTTAAAGGAACTCTTGATCCCAAATTCCATTGGTTTTCACGATAGCCAGCGAGAAAGAGTCCCAGATGAAAAGATATGTGGGAGAAGCTGAGTGCACGACCCTTAGCAGGAGAGGAGTTATGAGCTGCCTCTGCAGCCATAGACTGGGGAGTCTCAGTCGGGTGTACTCAGTGCCTGAGCCAGCGCCCTTCTCAAAGGGACAAGTTAAGGGGTCTGATGCTTGGTCAGCAAGGGGCAGGTGATGGGCTAGGAGAATAGGGTCCTTTGCCGGAAAGATCAGCTAGTGCTAATGGCCGAAGGGTGACCAAGTAGATCTTGGGGTTAAGAGGCATTTGGGGGAATAGGCATAGGCTGTTCAGGAAAAGGGAGTTGAATGAAGTAATCCCCCATTTGTGTACCTGCGAGACAGAGAATAGCACTTGATGCAGCTGAAGTCCCCATGTCTTGTGCTTCAGAACGTGAAGCCTTTTAGGTAGTAGAGAGCGTATGACCATTATGCTCTGGCTCCTCCTCTTGGCAGATCACTCCCCATCTTGAGGAACTTGTTTCTACTAAAAAGATGGAGGCTTTCTGACCACATTCCTCAGAAATGGTGTCAGAAAAGCCTGTTACATTCTCGGCTCAGCTGGAGCTCTAGTCAGAAAAGAACTCGGTATGACAGTCCATGTGCTCAGAGACCCAGAACAGAGACAAAAGTTCTCAGAACGCTTACCTGGCTCCAAGGAACCTTAAGTGTACCCATCCCAAATGTTGCTGCGTAATTCTCAAGCTCCCAAGTCTTCCTTCCTAACTCACGGTCATCAGCCTTTCTTATCTAATACATTTTCTTTTTTGCCTAGGTGTCCTCTGAGCCCATTCCTTCTTTTTTTTTTTTTTAAGATTTCTTATTTATTTATTTTTAGAGACAGGAAGGGAGGGAGAAAGAGGGAGAGAAACATCAATGCATGGTTGCCTCTCATGTGCCCCATTTTGAGGACCTTGCCTGCCACCCAGGCATGTGCCCTAGACTGAGAATCAAACAGGCAACCCTTTGGTTCACAGGCCAGCGCTCAGTCCACTGAGCTGCACCAGCCTTATATTTTTGTTCTCAGCACCCGTCTTTTTGACTGGTCCCATTTGTCAAACTTAATAGACCAGAATCGTAATGCCCCACTTGACCACGTCAGGTTATAATAGATGACCTAAAGAATTCCTTATGTTCAAAGTGTCTGGTGCTGAAACATAAAATTATCTTTTTTCTCACTTCTCCAATAAACATTTTTAAATGAATTACTTTAAAAAGAATTCTGGAAACGTGAGGAAGAAACACAGAAGGATTACCCTTCTAGCTTTACTCCACAGTCGTCCATGACAAGACATGGTCATTGTACACAGCAGCTTGTTCTGATGAAGAATTTTGTGGTTCTCAATCACGGCTACACATTAGAATCACCTGGGGAGCTTTTACAAATTAATGCCCATATCCCAGCCCTGGCGGTTCTGATTCGATTGGTCTAAGTTGGCACCCAAGCAACAACAGTTTTTAAAAGATCCCCTAGGTGGTTGTAATGAATAGCTCTGGCTGAGAACCACTGCTAATTTTATCAACAGTGTCTCACTGAATCCATTTTTATGAGTCAGAATTCTATGTTCACCTCTGAGGAAAGTGTCTCAGAGATGTTTCCTTGATTCATGGGCTGCTCTCGCCTGTCACGTACATTTTCTTCATAACGGACTTAGATAGGTGCTATGACTCATTTCTCAAAAGTCAAAAAGCCCAAATTCCATTTTTGGTAGATCTGAACAACTACAACAATTTTCATTCTCCTCCTTTTGAAAAGTGCGGTGTACTTCACAGCTCGTTTTCCCAATGCTCTCATTCAATCCTAACACAACCCTGAGGTGAACACGTCAGATGTTATTCTCCCATTTTAAAGACGAGGAAATTGATGCCTAAAGAGAGGGAGTGACTTCCCCAGGTTATACTGACAGGAAGTGGCAGAATGGGTCTCGACCAGGCCTCATATTTCAGTCTTGTCTTCTTCACATCCCCCTCTGCTGCCCCCAGCCACGACTGCTCCCTAATCCTACTGAGCTGGAAATAAAACCTGATTTTGTTTACCTTTTGCTGTGCTTCTCAGTCCTAAGATATATATGAATCACCCGGAAATCTTGGTGAAAATGAAGAATCTGAGTCACTGCGTTTGGGGTGCAGCCTGAGACTCTGCATTTCTAACTTGCTCTAAGTGACACTGATGATGCTGATCCATGAAGCACCCTTTGAGTAAGAAAGCTGTAACAAAATCACAAAATGTGTCCCTTCAAATAATATCAAAGAAAAGATTTAAATTGAGCTTCACCCATCTTCTTGTTGCTCATGAGAGAGCACACACTTACTGAAGCAAATCTTCAGAGGCTTGGGAGTTCTCTCTCTGGCAAAAATAAGTGTTATTCTTCGGGCAGCCAGATCATTACCATGCTCATGTCTGGAATCAGATCAACAGCTGGAGTTGCAGCAGCCACTGGCTATAATTTCTCTTTCTCTCTCTCTGTTCTGCTCTATTTCTCAGGCCAACAAGATAAGCCCAGTGGGGCCACTGGGCCATCTGGCCATGCAGCTGGCCTGAGCTTCTGAATCTGAGAATATAATGGTGATTCACTGCATAAAATCCAAGTCCTTAGATGACATCTTCACTTCCTGCAAGTAAACTCCCAGGAAGAGTTATATCGACAAAGGGTTTTGTCTTGGAACTTGTTAAAATAGTATTGTATTAACATTGATAGTGTTCTTTTTCAGTTTGTTCTTATCTTTAAAATTATAACATAATCATTAAAACCTTTACAATATACAAGAATGTCCCAGGGAGCACAAAGAACTAGGACCCCAAAGACTTGGGTTTAGTTCCATTTTTGCCATGGACTAGACAACTTAGGGTAAATGTTATATAACATTTCCATACTGTAAAAAATTAAATGGTGAAACTATAGGCTCTTCAATAATCTTTTTTTTAGCACTAATATTCTATGACTCAGTGGTTCTGTCCTCACAAAGTAAAATGAGATGTGATTTTGGGGAAATTTTATCTCTCTTCGTTCCACTTAATTCATCTCCCCGGCCAAAATGTACCCTACATTCTAATTGTCCCACAGGCCATCTGGTCATTGCTCACTGTACCATGAAACCATTCAATCTTAAACAGACATTTTTAAGAGCTACCCATTGTACGTCATCCAATTTTTAACAGGCACCATTGACAATGCACAGCTATGTTAGAACACACAAAAGATTCTCTCAATCCTATATGAGTTGGATTCTCCTTCCCTCTTAATCCCCTGTGCTCCTCCCTGGGTAAGCATTTTAACAAGTGTGTATATTTATTTCCATGGGGTTTTTAAAGGATAATATTTTTATACAATCATTTATTTTTCCCTCCCAGCATTCTTCCCTTTCATTTCTTCTCTCTACCCCTTTTACATGTTCCCATAAATTGCTCTTCTTTGCCTCAGGGTAAAAATGCACCAGAGAAAAAGGCAGAACTACTCCCCTTAGTCTTCTTGCTTTTTGTTTAACTACAGTCCTCAGTGTAAAGAAATCTTTCAAAGAAACCTTAATAGAGAAGGCTGTTCCTCTGACCCTAAAGAGACTTCCCCAAGAGTCAGTGAGAGATAGGGCAGATCAGGGAGCAGAGGGTATCTATATCTCACCCCCTGGTGCAACCACCTGGAAGGCGGCAAGACCTCAGAAAAAAAAGAAGGGAATGACTGTAGACTGTCCAAGGGCCAATGGGACCAGAGACAGCCTCACCCAAGATATCCCAGCCCCAAGCTGAGTAGCTGGGAGTCACTATTCCTGAAGGGTGAAGAAGACAGAAATAATGGAACTGGACAGGTGTGAGAGGGCCTGATGACACCTACCATAGTTTTCTTAACATTGTACAAGATCCAGAAGTGTGACACAGTCCTGGGGAGAGATGGGGAAACCCCAGAAAGGACTGAGGTTAAAAAGTTTGTTTCCACTAGCCTAGCAGAATGAAGTTTACAGTCAGAAATTAAAATTGAAAATTGAGTTAAGAAGTGAACGGAAGTATACACATCTTTCTAAGATTCATACTTGCTCTACATCCATAGAGTGTTGTATTGCATTGCCTTGCACAAACAAATCCAGTGGGAATCTACTTTTCATAATCCAGAGGAATCTACTCTTTGAAATCCTGGGAAATCCAATGATTGTTCATTAAGCATTCCTTGCTAGTTTGGTGTCCTTGAAGTACCTAGAGCAATGCATGGGTGTCCAGCAGCCTCTAAGAATATTGGCTGCTGGCTGAGAAAACCAGCATATTTAATGAAGCATCAAAACAACTCCCTTCTTCATTTTGTGCTAGTTTAAGTGGGGAAAGATAAAAACTATTTGAATCAGTAAATTTCGAGCTAAAGTGGGCCCTTAATAACAGCTTTTTCCCCGGATTCATTTCCTCAGATTACTGCAAAGACCTAGCCTGTAAAAATTCAATCATATTCACCAGAGAGCTAACCCCGCATGACAGATAGCTGCTATGTGTGGTTGTACAAGGACTGTAAGGGCATTAACAGTTTTTAAGCTCTAGGGGACTGTGAAATCTGGGATGCTATGTTTTGAAGTGAGAAGTTCACCCTTGGCAGCTATGCTGTAACCAGGCATGACCGGTTGTTACTGAAATTGAAAATAGCTTTTCAACAGCCCTAGGTCCTTGTTATTTTTAACATCATAGTTCATGGTGCTAAAAATATTCCCAAATCTCTTCCTTTAGATCATTTGAAAGGGGAGGTATTATATTAGGAAATAGCTGAACAGTAACCACCTCCCTAGTGGAAGTTCAAAAGAAACACTAGTGATGGCATCAGACTCCGAGTGGCAGCCATGTTGGATTCTGTCTGGCGCTGCACAGCTCTGTCTCCTCCTGGTTAAGATGCACTTCAGACAAGAGCTTCTATGTCTCTTCTCCTCGGAAAGTGACATGATTTTTCACATTTCAGATCTCTAACAGTCACTGCTTAAAAGTAGTAACTCACCACCCACGAATTCTGTTTTGTTACTTCCTTTTTCTTGACAAATATTTCTTTTTTAATGTAATATTTTTATTGTACTTACAACACAAATATTTTTTAATGGGGCTTGGAATATAAAGTATAAATAGGAAAACAGGGAAGGGATATGTTTTTCTTACTCAATCACAAACATCAGGGTTTTGTTACTGGGTCTTATTTTAATGTGAATCCTGATACCTGATGAGAATGCCTTCCTTACTGATGTTTCAAATCCTAGCTATATTTAACTGACTGGACGGATGATTTTACTGGTTGCTCTATACATTAAACCCAAAGCAAAAAGAATGAAGAAGTGAGATCGATTTTTACTACCCACTTATAGTAGAATGCAAAGGATTCCACAGATGCTAAATGACTAACAAGAAACTCCTAAGTTTCAAAGACAGCAACTAGAAAAGGAGAAGTCACAGTCCCAAGATTTTCTAGCAAGTCATACAACCAAAAATAGGTTATGGGGCAAGGATGGAAGCATTCTCAGCCTACCTAGCCTAGATTCTTTTCCACAAGCTTAACTAGGACCCTTGCAGTTGGTTCTGTCTCTGAACACCCACCACAGTCACACAGGTCTTGGCAGTATGTGTGCACCTGCTCCTTGACCCCCATTCTAATATTACAGGTGAAGGTAATAATGTTCCTACCTCATCTTATGAAGATAAACTAAAGTCAATGGTAAGGGTTTAAAACAGTTTTTGGTGCATAATTATACTAAATTTTTGTAAGTATTATCCCTGAAAACTCTGAAAGGTTTTTTCTTAAGCACACACAAAGATACCATTTGCCAACATTACAAAAATGCCATTTTAAATAGATGTATCATGATTACTCTAAAACCTGTAGGTTAAATACATGTTCTTTGTCAGGGTCTTGTCTTGGTATGGCGAGTCCACCATTTTCCAGGAAGTTCCTTGGACAAAGCAGCCTTTGCAATCACGCACCTCACTTACAGTTTCTTTACCAGTCAATAAGAAACTCATGGGTATCGCAATTGAATCTAAGCTTAGCCCCATTGACTGAGAAACCATCCCTCTATTCTCAGTCTGAGAAAGTGATCTCTGCCTACCAATCCACAACAATAGAAAATGCTGACTCTGCAACTGGACAGAGACCACTCAGCAGCTCAGAGCTCTTCAGCTAGATGCATAATCAGTGAGGAGGTGGCTGATGAATATTTTTCAGGTGTAGCTTTGCTGGCAGAAGCTGTCCCAAGGAATCTCAAAGCATGGCTGTGTCTCAGCAAAACTGACCAGTGTTCATTCCTCTCCTCTCTTTGCCCTCTTCTCTTAGACTACGACTTGGAGCCAAACAGACTACTAATGGTTATAACGTCAGATTTCTATAGCAGTGAGGTGATAACTCCCACTTAAAAGTATTGCTAAAATAAACAGAAAATTTATAAAATTGGAACATCTCCAGGTTGACTACAAAGTCAAGCTTGTTCCTACTCAGAAATGGATGCTAGAACATTAAATGGACACCAAAGGTGCCCACTCCAGTTTTTCACAGGCTTCCAAGGGTTACAGACAACAGGCAGCCCAATCCACTTGTGACGAACATTCAATAGTAATGTTTAGTGTAGTCTATCAGGGTTACAAACATTCACTTAATTCTGACTTACTAAGCCGCCACAAGTTACCAAATGACCTTTCGCTTACTCCCTCAACATCCTCATCCACTGGCCCCACCTCAGTACTTCTCTTCCTTCTACAAGATTGCATAACTGTGCTTTTCTCCCTGAGTCCCAAAATTGTCTTAAGTTAATGGCTGATGACAGGATTCTGTGCAAGTTTCTTAAGGGAGAAAAGTTACCCGGAATATGTTTCTGTTACTTGCCCTTATTAAGCATTATTCAGTACTTACTCTGTTAGCACTGTGCTAGGTACTATAGGAAATATAGCAGAAATAAAAGGCATGGGCTTGACAATAGGAAGCTTATAATTACTATTAATCTTCTCTAATGCACAACACCTCCCACTTTCTTATGTTTTAAGAAAATGACTAGTAAATTCCATGTGTGTAGAATGATGTTATAGTATAATATGCTGACAATAAGTGAATGCTAAATAAGTCCCCAACTTTCCCAACCCCAGCCCAGCAAAAGCATTAAGTATATCCGATAATGAGTGTGTCTTTGAGTGAGAAAAGCCATCAAATCATATGATGACGCTGTCAAATGCATGTGTATACACAAATGAATTAGAAGCTTTTCTCTAAATTATGAATGTGAAGACATTTTGCTAATTCATGATAAATGGGCCAAGTGCAGGATATGTATCCTTTAAAAAAAAACTCACATCTATTCCTTGTAATTCATTAAGTGGCCAAATACCATTCTATTGGTTCTACACACCTATTTTTTAACTTGCCTTTGTTTTCAGCAGTCTGAATGGTGTTCTTTCAGATAAACAATGTGTTTGTTCATGTAGCTGTAGCTACTCTCTTATTAGAAATGTGTCTTGGAAATAGAATTATAGCATCTAGATGGAAAGAAAACACCCAGAAGAAAAAAATTAAGCATATACCATTTTTTTCTTAATGCTCTTTTTAACCCTACAAATATTAAACACATCATACTCCTCAGAACATCTTTATAGAAGGTGTAGTTAAGAAGAGAAGACTATTCTAAGTTTGAATCTAGGTGGACGAAGTCCTACTTTTTATTGCTTAAACATTGACAGATCTTCACTTGATGCCTCTGGCCTCATGGGAGATAGAATAATGCTTCTGTTCACCTTAAAATACTAAAAAATGTCAAGACAAGTCCTCTGGCTCAAATAACATGACTAGTTTTGTTACCATAATTTTTAGTACAACATCTCCACATTCAAGTCATCATTTTGTAGTGAGGGTAGCCAAAGACTTTGAATGGCAGTATGGAAAGAAATTGGAGTGCACTTCCTGATGGAATATTTCACCTGTGGTGAAGGGAAGGATTGTTGGGTCTACCTGATAAGGGTTTTAGATGGGAAAACTGAATGGTGACTCTCGGGAGAAGAGACTTTAGCATAATGACTTCCTGAGTCCTTTCAAGCTCTAGTGTTGAGTGATTCCATAATAATAAGGTGACTGTATTTTTCAAAAGTACTGTGGTGACCAGATTTGCTAAGGAGATAACATAAAGGAAAATCTGAGTAATGAGTGAAGCTGCCTGTCAATCACAAAGGAATTCAATAGGTGAAACA
Organism: Carollia perspicillata; assembly: GCA_004027735.1. Lineage (NCBI taxonomy): Eukaryota > Metazoa > Chordata > Mammalia > Chiroptera > Phyllostomidae > Carollia > Carollia perspicillata. The sequence goes on along the minus strand of PVKM010014814.1, from coordinate 2,325 downwards.
GAAAGAGGTCTCTTGAGAAATGGTTGGCCACAGGGTGCAACACCTCATCAAATTTCTAGCTGTCGAAACCCTCTGGCTTTGCTGAGAAGGGCTCATTTGCTGAGCTTTCACAGATGTAGAAATATGGACTCAGCAGGTTGCAAAGCCAATTGGCAGTTTCAGTCGTGTCACTTACAAGAAGAATTTGATAACCAATTCAGAAATGAATTGTGCTCCTTTCCTCTCTTGATTAGCACACCTCACCAAACCCATTCTGACTGTTCCAAGTGTGCGGTCTTGAGTCTAATTTGTTGTGGAGCTTATATATTGAGTTCTTTCCAGAAAGCAAGCACTGAGGTCTAGGGGTGTAAATGGGGAGGAGAGATGGGTATCTATTAAAAATCACATGACTTTCCTTTCATTCAATAATAAAAATTAACATTATAGGAAGAAGGAACTAGGAATAGAGCCTGTGTTGAACAAAATTTACTTGCTTGTTTTAAAACTTATAGGATAATAATTATATTAATATTTATGTTCTTCATCAAATACATCATAGATATAGTACCCCAATAATAAAACTGAAAATAGAGTGAATATGTAAAAGCATCCTATAAGAAGTTCTCTGACTCTTTCTTAACTAAGTTAATTAACATCCTTAAACCGTGACCATCTATAAACTGACCAGACTGGCACTACCTGCTTCTTAGGGCAATCATGACAGTCGAAGGAACTACCATTTCCTTTGACTACTGCATTTCAGCAATAGACATGAAAATTCTTTTAAAATGGAAAAGCATTTTTGAAATGGAAGGTATTGAGAAAACCCACTGGCTAAATGACTTGCATGAAACTGGCAGCTAATTAACGATGGGTCTGGGACTCCTGTCTTCATTTGTTATCCAGCAATATTTCCTCACTAAAACCTATTACCTTTCCAGTTTCTCCTTTGAACCAATTGTATTACCAAAACAGCAATTTTAAAAGGCTTGCTTTAGAAACAAGCACTACACTCAATCAAGTCTTTATTAGCTGAAAGGTTTAAGGTTTCAAAACCTTAAAGGGTTTAACAACAAAATGCGGAACAGACATATTCAAATGATCCTCTTCTAACTAAAATGACTGAATATCTGCTTTGAAGCCAATGTTTATGTTACAGAACAGAAAGAGTTTGTCCACTCTGTGCTAGCAGAGCCAAACACTAAACACCAAGAATTGCAGTGGAGAAATATTGACTGTTTTATTATAAATGGTGCCATCCAGAAGAATGGGAAGCTAATATTCAAAAGCCTGAACTCCTCAATGGCATGTATGTTACAGATTATTTAGGGAAAAATCACAAGACACCTTGAGGTAGGAGTTTGGGGCGATGCTGGGAGCTCCTATGTCAGAAATGAGGTAAGGCTAATGAATAATTTCTTCAGGTCTTGAGGACAACTCTGAGGTTTTTTCCAGCATCCTTCTGTTGGTCTCATGGGAAAGCAGCCCAGAAGTGCTTCCACTTTAGGGCTCAGGAGCTCAAACATAACTTAGGTCAAGATGTTATCTTAAGTCTGCCAGAAGTCCAAACCCTGTGTCCATTGGTCAGGTCTTCTGCTGACTCAGGGATTGCTGATTTCTTTGGGGGAAAAGCTAGGTATCTGAGGGGTGTAGACAAGGTGAGATTTACTATTTCTAGAGCTAGGATTTAAAACTAAATTTAATCAAAGTTGTAAGAACCTTCAGTATCAATTGGAAAATACACAGACATAGCCCCAGGTTGTCCTTCTGTGAGTGACATACTCCTCCTCCCTAATTCATCCACTAAGGAGGCTTGTGAATTTCTGTTCTTACCCTCTCTACCCATCCTCTCCTCTAGAATGGGCCACAGGCCTGGTCTTCTCCCAGCCACTTGAGGGATTTTGTTAATGGAATTTTGTAGTTGAGAATTATTCTTAAAATATGCAGAATTCTAGAATACAGCTTATTCTTATATCATTTCCAGGGAAGTATGTGGTAGGTTCATACCTAGTAAGTAAAATGCTATAAGTCTTTGAGGTTTGCTCTCTATATTGATCTTAACCATTCACTCATACTCTTAACTCCCATTATCATTTTCCTTTTAAGTATATTTTATTGATTATGCTATTACAGTTGTCCCAATTTTTTCTCCCCTTTACCCTCCCTCTACCCTGTACCCCCTTACCCTCCAGCATCCCCCCCACCTTAGTTCATGCCCATGGGTTGTACATGTAAGTTCTTTGGCTTCTCTGTTTCCTATGCTATTCTTAACATTCCCCCCATCTATTTTATGTCTACCAATTATGCCTCTTATTCCCTGTACCTTTCCCCCAATTCTTCCCCCCC
>PVKM010014813.1:0-28586 GCA_004027735.1 Carollia perspicillata | reverse complement strand
TTTTGGATTTCTGAGACTTTTCTGTCCAAGCCATCAGGATGGAAAAGGAAAGAGTAAAGCCCACAGCCAGCCTGAACACTTCACCAACCTAACCACTGAATTTGGTGAAACTGTTGAGTCTCAGGGGGCAATGAGGAAGATGGGCTCCTTGAGTGAGGTCTATATTGCAACCAATCACTCATAGGCATAGGCAGGTCATAGGCATACATCTTATGAAAACAGAAGAGCACACAGGTTAATTTACACAACAATCCCCAAACCAGTCTCTGTGCCTGTGAGACTGTCTTTTGGGAAGACATTCTATTGAAAGGTCCTTTGCACCTGTAAATTGAACATCTTTGGTGATATCACAAACCCAGTTTCAACTTTCAAATGAAAACAAACTTTCAAGACAGTTAGCTGCACCATTCAGATGTCCAACACTGAGCATTGTGATTTTCCTTGAATAACTATTTTTCTCCTTAAGATCACCCTTACTGTTATTACAGGGACTACTTTGAGTCCCACTTTTAATTTTTCCTGTTTGTTTGCATAATCACACCAAGAGCAGCCTAGATCTCCTATGATCTTTAAGTCCACTTTGGTGGAACTCACACAGGAAACTCTTAGATTGACTTCTCAGTCCGCCCCTCAGGGCACAGAAGCAGAGCCACACATCCACCATCTGGCTTCACCTGTACCAGTCATTTCACTCAAGTCCTTGAGCCCCCATTGTGCTTACAGTTTCCTTTTTTAGCCATCTTTCAGGAAAGCAACCTTCATTCCCTCCCTGGAAAGACTGGCACGAACCACATAACCAACCAAAGTACCAGGCTTCTCTCATGGGCTTCCACTAGCTTCACAAGTCAAACCCAGTTCCCCAGGGTCTTCTGCTGAGGACCAGAACCCATGCATGCCTCCTTCAGGCATGACATTCCAGTAAAAGTCTTGGTTAACAAAACCACTATTAAAGACTGGTCTTATTGGTTTTATGCAAAGAAACCTTATGTCATCACACACTCCTTCAGAATGCCAAATTCTGGAGGGATCAGGTAGGGAGAAAAATACAAAGCATGATGGAAAAGCCTTTTCTTTATTCACTTTCTTACAGAGTATGAAGTTTCAACCTTTTCTGGAATTTTCCATTTCCTTTTCAGAGCAGATACAGAGCAAAATCCAAAACACAGAGTTCCAGAACAATACACAGGTAGAGGCATTCTCTTGCACCAAATGTGTCCATTGGTGCCTCATAGAGACATGCTCCTTCAGGCCAGGTCTCTTGGCCAAGACATGCTCTTTGCCTCAGGCTTAAACACTCATTAGCCCCAAATGACCCTTCCTGGGTCCCAGGCGGCAAAGGTATTCTTCCCAACTGGCTACAGCAACCTTTCCTAGGTCTTCAATACAGGTTTCTGATCAGACCAGATCCAATGTGAGAAATTTGCTTTTTCCCATGAAACCAGAAAACAAGTAGTTGAGGTTTCCATTACTCCAGGTTTAAAACTTTTACATCCTTTATACATATTTCTGCTCATCTAGATTTAACTATTCACTTAAAATTCTTTTGCAACATTCACAAACCCTCTATTCTTCCTTTTCCTTCTGATATCCACTAGGCGTCTCAAAACTTTCACTTCCACAGACCTTCTGCAACATTCACAAACCCTCTATTCTTTCATACATTTTCAATCGTGGTTCCTTTCCCACACTGGGAAGGACTATACTTAAACTCAGTATGTGGCAGCCAAAGGTCTCTAGCTTTACAAACATTTGTATGACATAACAAACACTGTCACCCTGTATCGGGATTCACTGTCTCTTTCTGGAAGAAGAATTTCCAACCTTCCTCCGGAGTGCAGGTCCAATTTTCCTTTTCTGCCTCAGCTGCAGCAGTAGGGCCTGTGTCTCTCTTAGATGGTGCCCATTTTACCCATGTGTGGTGAATACAGGGCTTAATTTCCATCAGCTTCAGGGAGAAATGCATTGTCATTCTCTATTTCCCGTTTTACCATCATTTGACCTGGATTCTTACTCTTACTTTCCGTTTTGCTATGTGGGCACTCATTCCTCCAGTGTCTTTCCTCCTTGCAATGGGCACACTGATTAAGCCTATTGTGCCTTTCTTCTTCTCTATAGGGCCTCTTTTGCCTCTGGTGCGGTGGCGGGCACTTAATGAGTTTCCTTTCTCTGCCCTAGGTTCCTGCTTCTTTTGGTTTCCTTGAGCTAATTCCAAAAAAAATCCACTGTGGCCCATTTTGCTTTCCCTGCTTCCCCGGGCATTGTGGACTTTAAATGCTGTGTTTACTAGCTGGGAGGAGCTCATTCTCAGTACTCTGTACTCTACAGAGGGGGCCAGGCCCCTCCCACCTGTGAGGGGGGTGGCCCTGTGGAGATGCCCCCCACCCTCAGGGGGTAGGGCAGAAGCACAGCGCAGGCCCCACCCACCTGTGAAGATGGTGGGTCCCATTTCAGAAGCCAGGGAGGCTCCAAAGGCTCCTCCCACCTGCGAGCATGGGGGCACCACAGAGCCACCCTCCACCCAGTGGGGGTAGTGTACCGAGGCCCCAGGTGCCACTCACCTGTGAGGGTGGGCCTGCGGCTCCAGCTGCAGTCTCTGGAGCTAAAGAGGCCCCTCCCCCTGCCAGTGTGGCAGGGAATTGGAGCCGACTAGGGGTTTGTTTCATCCCCAAACCTAAATACAGGTTCCCTCTGGAGCCAGCCCACTCTAAAAGTTGGCCACTCCAAGGAACAAAAAGTTTCTAACTGACCAAGTGTCATACTGGGGTCCTGTCCCCTGAACTGGTTAAAGTTCCTGAGCATGCAGACTAGGATGGTAGACTGTCCCCCACCCATGCTTCCCACCTGGTGCCAGCACAGACAAACAAAGGGAGGGTGTTTCCTTCAAGGGAAATGATTGAGGTGCCTGCCTGGCCTCTCCTCTCGCAAGGGACTTGAGTCTGTCTTGGCTAAGGTTGCCCAAGTAGTCATCTGGGTTAGCAGACCCAACCGTTATGCCATATGACAGACCGAGGAACCGCAGTTAGGGCCCAATCATGCTCCATAGGAAAACATCCCGTAGAGCCACAAGCACATTCACACCAACATACACACACAGTCACACCGAGGTTATTACATTTCCCTCCTGAGCAGGGAAACCCTACCTGAACCTAAGGCCAAAAGGCCTGAGAGGTGATCAGCCTCCCCTTCCACCCTTAAGGTGGGCCTGATGCTTGGGCCTGGTCCCCAGGGCACTTACCGATTTGGCGCCTTCTGAGAAGGGGGAAAGACCCTTTCCCTCCTTCGACCTGGTCTCAGTCCATTTTCCCTGCCAACCCGGGTTGAGGAACGGTGCGGGGCTCAGAGCAGAGCCGAGTCTTAGCCGTTTGGGGGTGAAATCACCCGGGCACGTGCTCCCCTCTCGGCTGCCGGCTTGCGTCATTATCCCCACCTGTCTTCACCGGAGACACTCGCCTGCTCATGTGAGTCATTTCCTGGTCAGGGAACCAAAATGTTGTCGAAAATGAACTCTGACACGACTTGGGGTCAACGGAGTGAGCACTTTACTAACACATGTAGACCCAGAGGAGACAGCCTACATTCTGAGCCCCGAAGAGGGGTCAGGCAGGGTGATTAAATACTCCTGTAGCAAGGCAGGAAGAGGTGGGGTCACGTGGTACAAGCAGGAATGTAGAAGCCAAGGACACAGAAGCAGAGGGCAGAAATTATCCGGGGCTGGGGACAAAGAGATAGCAGGAGATTATCTGGGTCCGAGACAGAGAGTCAACTAGTCAGCAGGTGGTTGCCCGGAATCTGGGGGCCAGCAGGGAGTTACCAGAGGTCCGGAACAGAGAGCCAGCTTTATCTTCTATTACAGTGGGAGGAGGGGTTCAGGGCAGAGGGGAATAAAGAGGAGAATAACTGGGACAACTGTAATAGCATAATCAATCAAATACATTAAAAAAATAAAAGATTTTCCCCTAAATATTGCCTTTTAACACTAAAAATAAGAAAAGGGGAAAATGTGTGGCATCCAATCCAGTCATAATATTTATTCACCAGATACAAATTTTTTCTCTATAATACCTTCAGTTCTGAATTACACTTTAGTAGCAAAACTGTCCCTGAAATCCATGAGATCTCCCAACCCTCAGCACAGTAGGAAGGAAGGACACTTCTGGGAGACGACTCACCCTTTGCCTAATCACATTTCCAGACACCACCCTAGCAAAACAGGCAGAAGAAAAAAATTACTGTGAGGCATATCTAATGCACAAGATAAATATAAGCTACTGGAAAGACATGAGGATCAGTAACAAGGAGAGGGAAAAAAAGAAGCACAGCTCAGTTGGAAGAGGGGAAAGAAGCATAAAACACTCAACAGAGGAAATCACTGAATTTCCCTGAGGTAGGTGCACTGGACATATTTGTGCATTAAATCATTTCTAGGATTTAAAGAGCCTGTATAAACAGGCAATACCACAGATTGATTTGCATGCTATTTATAATTCCTTAACAATGCTTGATGTTTTGCAGTCAGAAAAATGGATCATGGAATAGTTTACTGAAAAAAAAATCAAACACTTATTTAGTTATTCCTGCAGAATGAAGTGATATAGCCATTATTTATATATTTTTCAACACCATAAAAATGTCTCTGTTGTTATGGGTAACACTATGTAGAACATCGTGCAAAGAGGATTCTTGCTTACCCTGGTGCAGGAGTGGAGGAGACATTCTGAGGAATGGAAATCAGGTCTCCCACAAAAAATATTCTGAGGCCCCAACCAAAACTGGGAGAGGTAATTCCTAGTGTAATGATCATAAGAGCATTCAGACTCACCCTGGGCAGAAGGGCCTCAAGACTGAGGAAAAGAGGCTCAATTTTTTAAGGTAGCTGTGGAAGTTAAATCAGATAATAGGTAAAGAAATGATTAAATAGAGCAATTTGTAAAGTAGAAATGATTCCACATATGTTGGCCAGAATCATCACTTTTCTTTGTTTTAAAATAATCGTAATTCCAATGTATGCATGGTCCTAGATTAGGTACCCTAATAGATCAGAAAAGAGTTCCATTAAAAACATTCTTTGAATTAACATATTTTATAATTCATTGGAGCACTATCTCTAATACTCAAGAACACTAGTTTTATACTAACTAATATAGTTCAACATTCAGAGCACTTATCTCCTAAAAATACTCTCTAGAAACCTTGACATGGTCACCTTAAAACAATTAAATGAGTGAGCTGCAGCAGAAGCAGCATGAGACTTCTTAATGGTGTCAAGTGTCAGGCTTTTGATGTGTAAATTTACCCTGGGCTTTCCTTACCTGTTTTATTGATACTTGGAGAAGAAACTACTGTATGCAGAAACAACTTCAAAATTATCTCAGAAACATGAGAATGATCCTTATTTTTTCAAATGCAGAGGAAATCAAACTTTGTATTTTCATTGATCATGCTTATCAAGGCTAAGAAATCCAAGGATTTTTAAGGAATCTGCTTTGTAAAACTTCTTTAAATTTTACAAAGAATAAAAAACTTATCCTCATGGAAGGATAAAAAGAAAAGCTATGTATTCAGTGTTTAGAATAACTTTGTTATATGCAGAAACTTAAGACCAATTTTGTTTTTTTAGTAACATTTTTTAAAGATTTTATTTATTTGTGTTTAGAGAGAAGGGAAGGGAGGGAGAAAGAGACAGAGAGAAACATCAATGTGTGGGTGCCCTCACACTGAAACCCTCACACAGAAACCCTCATGTGCCCCCTAAGGGGGGTGGGAGGACCCGGCCTGCAACCCAGGCAAGTGCCCTGACTGGGAATCAAACCAGCAACCCTTTGGTTTGCAGGCCCATGATCAATCCACTGAGCTACAGCAGGCAGGGCAAGACCAATTTCTATAAACTTGCATATTTTGCTTATTTGGACTTCTTCGATAAGCTATTATGAGGCCTTTGTAAAATTAATATTTCATAATGACTATTAAAAAAACTTTTTTCTGCTATCTCATTGGATGGCAAAAAGAAAGAAAGCAAATCAAGGGGAAATCAACTTTGTATTTTCATTGATCATGCTTATCAAGGCTAAGAAATCCAGGGATTTTTAGGGAATCTATCCCTAAAAATTTATCCCTGTTAGCACTATATTAGCATAGTGCATGGTAAAATTATAGACTATGGTTAAATGTCTCCACTGGTCTGACGATTTGTTCAGAAGTATATTTTCTTTATTCCTACTGAATATAATTGTGCTGTTAAAAGCAGCAACTTGTCTTAAATTATATTTCTTTATATGTCCACCACCAGAATTTAATAGTGAGTTACCATTTATCATTTACAATGGGCCATGCACTATGCTAACATCTTTTTTTACATGTCCTTAAATCCCCAAAATGGCCTTTGAAGTAGACACCATTCATATAAATAAGCCAGAGAAAGACAAATACTATATTGTATGATTTCACTTATATGTGGACACCAGAAAATCCAAAACAAATGAATCAACACAACAAAAACTGATCCATAGATACGGAGAGCAAAGCTGATGGTTGCTAATGGGAAGGTGGGGGCAGAGATGAGTGGAAAGGAAAAAATAGACACCATTCACATGCACAGTTCCTAGTACAGAAAATTAAGTGAATATGCCCAAGGTAACACATCCAATAAGTGTTAGATTCCAGGTGGAAGATTCCAGGTGATATAGGTAGCAATGCAAGTAAACCTATCAACATTAGTGGGTGCTACTGTGAATATAGAAAGTGCTCACCAGATTTTAAGTGATAGGAGTTTTGATGGAATGCAATGACAGTATACTTATTTATAAAAAGCCAACTGCCACATGACTATATTTTTGTAGAACTGAATTTAAAATCTGCCAAAGTTGAAGCTATATTGCATATATGATATTTGATTAACAAGCTTCAGATAGCCAAACTAAACCTAGAATTAAAAAATTGCACTTGGATTTACCTCTACTAAGTAATCTATTTTCTGACATTTTACTGTTAAATGACTAAATTACATAGGGGACTGATATTGAGACAATTTACTAAAGAGAATCTCCCCAATATTTAATATCAAATGATTAAAAGATAAAATAGACCCAACCTTGAATTTTTTCACAAGGTTAGGGTATACCCTGAACATTATATTTACACTGTAAGTTTGTTTCATTCGCCTTAAAGAGAAAAATTCTTATGGGCAATGTTTATTAGGCTGTTGTGGTCAAATACTAAATAAAAAGAACATATTGATTTGCAGATTATAACTGACCACATATGAGCCCTTCTTCCCAGTGACATTCTTATTTAAAGCATTGATTAAAGGCTTCTCATGCAGAAAGAATTTTTCTTGTCAGTTCAGTTATGCTAGCTTTTGTAATAAGCTAATTTAATTTCCTTTTTTTAATCTTTGATTAGGGGAACAGAAATCTGCATTAAAATTCAAGAGAGATGACGTCTATCATCGATCTTGACTTCCTCATGGACCTCTTGCACTCGGCCAAAGATGATTTAGACAATGTCGAGAGTCGTGGAACAGCTATAATGGGGGGCAGGGGGAATCACTTCAGACTTACAAACCAGTAAGGGCTTATTTGACAGAAAGGGCAATTGCATTTAGTGAACATGTTTTAGAGAAAACAAATTCAGGAAGTTTAATTTTGTTCGTAGGCCAAGTCATTAAGAGATCTAAGAGATAAACTGCCATTAATAAAGTACTCACTAACTAGCTAGTTAAAATCAAAACATTTCAAAACATCTGAAGAAGGTAAATAAAACACATACATTGTTACTTACTACAAAGGAAGACTGGAAGTAAATTCTAATATTTCTTTACAAATGTGTTCCTGGCAAAACACTCACCTGAAGACTAGTTTGTGGTTTAATTCTCTGTTGCTGTCTCTGAGAGTTGTGGGGATAAAACCCATATCAGTCCAAAGCCTCCACTAATGTACCCCAGGATCAACCCTATCTTACAATCATAATGAGAGAGGAAACTATCTAGTGTTTCTTTTCTTCTTTGATAATCATTATTAAATTTTATACTTTAAGGACTGCTGATGAAATGAGACTGTTCATATGTGAAGACTCTACCAGGGGTGTCCACCCTGTGGCCTGCAGGCTGCACGCAGCCTGGGATGGTTGTGAATGTGCCCCAACACAAACTCATAAATTTACTTAAAACGTTGAGATATTTTTTGTGATTACATGTTGCAATGTATTTAATGTGTGGCCCAAGACAACTCTTCTTCTTCCAGTGTGGCCCAGAGATGCCAAAAGGTTGGACACCCCTGCTGCTATTTACAAATTCTTATTGTTGCCCTTTCCTGGATCCTTTTCCTAGACAGAAACCAGTATGTCTTGTAGCCCTTTCAAAAACGTAACATCCATTGCTCATCCCTGTCCTCACTCCCAAAGATCTTTATCTGGATCTTTTCTGGAAGTGGAACCATCTTCCATTTTCTGAGCAATTCCACTGGAGTTGGGAGTGTTAGTTCAAGAGGTCACTGAAAATGAACCTAGTAATGTATGAAGTATTCAGTGGACTACATGAAAAGCGTGTTAGCTGGGCCCACCCATTCCCTTTGCTACAGCTACTTAAATATTCCTAGGCCATATGATGTAGTAGTTACGAAAACCAAAAGACAAGAAAAGGGAACAATTTGTTACAATATCCCAAATAAATGGTTGCAAAATTTCTGATTCCCAATATAATTGACTACCCCTCCCAACTCAAAAGGACAAATTCTCAGTATTCTGGATTACTTGGAAGAATTTCTGGGGTCGGCAGGCCACTGCTAATTTCTTTCTTCTCTGGGAAAGTCATTGAATATCTTGTTCTGCCAGAGATGGTTAATCTCTAGTCCCCAGTTTCTAGAGTTCACAACTTACAGGTGTTTTCCACTATAATTGTATATTACCTTTTTATTAATATATTTCTTCTTTAAGTTAACATAGGCTGAGATACTAGGAAACTAACTTTTTAAAAACTCAATTCAATTTGGAACTAGATATTCAGCATTTGACATTTGAAGTAAATCTAGTATTTCTCTACATCTTTGAGTGATATTATAAAATTATATATACATAGTTTAAGGATGCTAATCAAATTAAACTGTTCATATGAGAAATGCTTTTAAATTAATAAATAAAAGCACTAAAATACTTTTAAATTTCATAGTTAGATTCTTTTATAGTAAAGATAGCACTATTTTATTTTATGTATAACAAATAATAAAGATGAAAAATATTCCATTTATGGAAACAAGTTTCCATACTATCTATGGTTTGGAGGTAGAATATTCATAAAACATGACAAAAGAATTTTAGAGGAGTATTTTTATATGTCCCATATGGGAAAATCATTAACTGTTCTTTTTTATTGTGAATCCAAAAGTATCTGTGTCATATTTTGTATTGTATTAAAACCAATATAATTTATTTAATAATATAAATTTCATCTGAATATATTGATTTATTCCTACAACATTTTCAGTTGAGACATTTATTTGGGTTTTAATCTTAAAAATACTGCAAGTAAGCTTCTACCTGCCTTTTCCCCCAGTCTCATGGTCATCAACAGACCAGGCTCCTGGGAAACCCATCAGACTCATCCCTCTGGAGATTTAAAGGGCAGAGACATCATTTTTTCAGTCTTCAGTTGCCTTTTGAATCCACTGAACAAAATTTCTTACCTATAACAAAGATTTTACTGGAGTATTTTATGTGCAATTTATCAGAATAGCTGCCAAAATGTTCAAATTTGTTTTTTAAGGAAGAGCTCTGTGGCAGACAACCTTGAGGTTTAAGAAGCCCAACTGTGCATGCTCTTCATTTTTCCTATGGTCTCTGAAGTTCGGTTGATTGGTAACCACCATGGTAGTGTTCCTGTCTCAACTGGCTTCTCATTACTCAAAGCCAATATTAATTGCTAAATATGACTAATATCACATAAGGTCACAAAGTTCACTGCTAACCTTCATTCTAGCTCAAAATGTTTTCAATGTTAATAGATCAATTTTGAGTTGAGATATAATGCATTTATAAAATGGAAGAAAATGAAAAATTTGGCATCATCAATACATGGATAGTTTAAATGCCTCATTTGTTACATTTGGACTATAGCCATGAAATTCATTTGACATATATCACATGGTTATATGCTAACCTTGACACTGAAAAATAAATTAATGATACAATTTAACATTAGACAATTTTATACTCACTCAAACACATACACACTCCAGAATAAAAATTAGGATATTACATTCCTCCTATCTAGCTTTGTCATATCTTAACATTTTGCAATATTTGCTTCTGATTTTTCTTTTTAAAAATAAAACACTACTGGTGGAGTTGAAAAAAAAGAATTATAACTTATTGGGCATTATAACTTATTGACTCTTCCAGCTGAGGGCACATCACATATGTAAAATAGAGACTAAGCACTTTTAAAGACTGAGACAACACTAAAATACAGTTCAGTTTCAACTATAATTGTAAGAGGCTGGTTGCTGATTGCTTCCTTGTTTTACCTGCTTGGAGCAAGGACAAACGAAATTCCTGACTGTGTCTCAATTCTGTGCTCCCTATATTTTCTGAGGCCCTAGTTCCAGTCTAAAGAAGTCTTCTGTTTTAATGTGTCGATGATTCTAGTATCCCTGAGAGATCTTCACCACCAGCTTCTGTGAACCCACCCAATGCCTGTGTCTGGGCCTGTTCCTGCAATCAGTTTCTGAGTCTGGCTTTCAATTGCAGTTGGGTGAGTTTAGGGATCCCTGGCCTCCAGTGCTGACCTGGACTTACAGTTTGTCCCAGGTTACCAGAACCTGGCTCATCCAATAGAAGGTAGCATTTCCTGAGAGTCTTCCAGGTCTCATTCGGCTTTCTGGTCCTTATTAGAAACAAGTCACCAAGGCCTGTGGTTTCTTCCCAAGGCCTAGATTACTCAATCAGAACCCTTAGTTAAATCGCCTTTATTTTCAGGCTCTTCCCCTCTAACTTCCTGATGAATTAGCCCAACCACAAGGAATTATATTAGTCATCTCCCAAAAACACCTCCAGTGACGTCTCCTCACCTACCAAACTGCACACCAAACTAACTCCTTGCCTTGGATCTCCAGGTTTCCTGCTGTTGTACCACCTTTATGCTCCCACTGTTCTTAAGGAACAGATAGATCTGTGAACTGCCCTTGATTCAGCTGTCACCTCACTAACTGTGTGAAGTTGGGCAGATAATTAATCTAACTGAGCTTCCATTTTTCACCTCTGTACAACAAAGAAAATAAAACCTTCCTTATCAACATTTGTGAGGGTTAGCCACATGCTGCAGAAAATCCCTAATATGCTCCACAGCATATGGCAAGGGCTCAGTGAGTTTGTCAGAAGGCTTTTTCTGGCATCCAGCTCTCCTCATTTCTAGGAGACTCACTTTCCATTGTAATTAGGCCAAATATAATCTCAAGAATCAGTTATACTTGAGCACATCCTATTTCTTATCATTTCCTAGTTTCCAGGGGTAAGAGTTTTATCTTCCCAACTAGATTATAAGCTTCAGGAGGGCATACTAAAATCTTATCCTCTGTCACTAATAATTTGCTGCTTCTTGATCTCACCTATTTCTGCACTGTGTCCTTTTGCCCCAAGTATTTCTTGTCTACAGGACTCATTAGTACTTCCTTTATGTGGCATCCCGCCTGTGCTGAGCATGGTAATGCCTGTCAGAGACAGCCTCATCCCTAAGTTCCCATGGGCCTGCACAAAGTGTGACCACAGGCTCCACTGCCCCTGGTCTCACTGTTGTCACCCCTGTCACATCTGCTGAGATGTTTCCTGCCATGACTTTAGGCTGTCCTATCCACTGATCACCATCTCATTGCACTGGGACCCCTGGATCCTATCACTTGTGCCTACAATGTCTTATGAGAGCTTCTAGGAAAACAATCCTTACTTACAGAAACTTTTGCCTGGGATATAAGTTCACTGAAAAGCTTCCAGAAAAAAAAGAAAAAAAGCAGAGTGGTAGATTCGTAATCTCTTCATCCAGCTGGTAAGTAAGGCTTATTACTGGGTTGCTTCTTTTCTTAGGCTGGGCTTGCTTCCAGGAGCCTCAGCATCTCAAATTCATGAACTTGTGGTAAGTACATTACCAGTTCACCAGGCAGCTCTCATTTCCAGCACAGCACCAGCTCAGCAGCACACTAGACCCTGCTTCTCCTTCTGTATGTGTCTTCTTCTGGGCACACATGTAAAAATCAACCAGTAGTCAGTAAACACCAGTCCTAGTCCAGTCCTACAGGAAAAAGTGATGCAAGGTGTCATGTTGGATGACATGGTGGAATTTTTAAAATTCCGTTTTCATTTTTTTATTTACTTCTCTATTTTTTAATAAAAGAAAGACCAAACGGAAATAATATCTGTTAGTTGAAACATGCATATGGGAGAATCTATAGCATATCTAAGTTCAGATAACCAGGCTGAGGAAAAGTAAGCTTTGCAAAAAACATATATCCAAAGAAACACTGATTTTGCCCAATGCAATTTAGAAAGCAAATACTTAAATACTCCTAAACCCTAGAATGAGGAGACGGCATTGAGAATTTTGCTTGGGGTACTTCAGAAGCTACGAAAGATCTACTGGCTTGAGAATTCAGAATTGCTCCCTCACAGTTTTGGTGCCATTATTAGCTGCTCCTGCTACCGGCCAGCCTCCTCTGCAGTCTGGCACACTCCCCATTCTCCCGTCCACTATCACTAACCTCCAGGGAAGACCACATCATCACGGACATGAAGGAGCCTGGGTGCTAGAGGCCTATTGCACGTTAGTGCCCTGATTTGCAGGAGTTTCCAGCCCCCCCATCCCAACAATGAAGCATGTGAGGGAGGGGTGCTGAAGGGGTAGTTTGAAGAAAACAAAGAATTAAGGCTAGGAAGAAAAGGACTATGTTTCTGAATGGTCGATCCTCTGGTTTTTAGTCTCCTAAATACAGTGGAATTACTTGGTTACATTAAGGCTTTCCAATCTGAATATAACATCCCAAGTGCTGTCCAACCTTTTGGCATCTCTGGGCCACACTGGAGGAAGAAGTGTTGTCTTGGGCCACACATTAAATACACTGCAAGATGTAATCACAAAAAAATATCATAATGTTTTAAGTACATTTACAATTTTGGGTTGGGCCACATTCACAGCCATCCTGGGCTACATGTGGCCCATGGGATACAGGTTGGACACCCCTGTGACACCAACATGGACCTCTCAACAGATACATACACACACACTTCCACAGACTCTTTCAGAATTGAAAATATTAAGACAAACCAACAAAATATCTGTTCCAGTTGTTGCCATTTTCTAGTGACATAAGTTGGCGGCATACTCTATGGAATTGATTTTCCTGATGATATGATATACGGACTACAAAATGGAACACACTGAACTTCATTAGAATCAGAAGTGACCTTGAAGGTCATCCAATTCAATTTCCTCAATTTGCAGATGAAGAAGCTGAGGTCTCAAGAAATGAAGTAATTTGTTCAAAGTCAGGAAGACGTTCAATGTTAAAGATGGAATCAGTACCTAGATCTCTCTAATATCTACCCGTCTTTCCATTCTGAACAGCTGTCCTCATTTACCCAGTTTTGTGCTTACAACTTAAGTTGTCTTAACATTGATGTTTGTACTAGGGTGAGCAAAGAGCTAGCCTGCTCAGGTATAAGTATATTCTGTGGTTTCCATACCTTCATGTTATTATATTACACTTGAAATTTAATCGATTATTTATTTCCATTGTTCAGCACCTTCCTTTTAGGATTCTCTCTCTTTCTAAATATCCCACTGCTTTGCCACCATTTTTTTCAAGGAGTCAATTTCCGAAGCTTGAAACTTTAGTAACTTTACTGTCAGAAATCACATGAAAAGCAGTAGGAGGAACCCCATTACTCCATTGCCTGATAGTCCTGTTAAATTACATGACTGTCAATTTTTCGTATAAGCATCCCTGTAACACACACTTGATTTCGTAAAAGCAACCCTGTAACACACACTTTGGGCAGAAATTTAGGAAGACAATAGACAGTCTTAGAAAAAATTGAAGAGAAACTGTTGCCAGGGGGTGGGAAAAAATGGATGTAGTAGACAAATTAGAGGGTTGCCTGTTCAGTCATGAGAATAGAAACATGTCTATGAATCACTGCATGAAAAGATATTTAATAGGATGGAAGAAGTCACTTTAACACCTGTTCTTTCTGCATTTCAGTGTAGTACCAATCACTCACAGTTTGGATCCACTGTCCAAGCAGAAAATAACCTCATCTCTTACTTATTAAAGATTGAAGCAGCAGAACAGGGTTTATTTTTAACAATTCTGGTAGCAATGGCCCTGTCACTGAGTACTAGGAAAGTTTGTCTTAAAAGTTCTGGCCTGAGGCATTAAGGAATCAGAACCAGGAGAGAGAGAGAGATGAGAGAGCTTGTGAGCTTGTGTAAGCACAACCACATGAAATGAGAAATGCAGCAAATAAAAAATCTGAATAAAAGGTTGTTGGAAACAGCCCTGCCTGGTTTCAGAAGCTGTAACCTCCCATGGCTAAGGCTGAGTGAGAGACCTTGGGACCCTAAGCCACTAAGAAGACAAAGCTTATCTTCCTGGCAGGCGTGCCGCCTCTGCCCCCTTTTGCTTCACCCTGCTTGGCCCCTAGCTGCTGATGGGTTAGCCAATGACAAGTAAATTCCTCAAAGGAGGAACAACCTAAGACAGGCATGGTCACAAAAGGGCATCAGGGAAGGACTTGGGGGCTACAGATAAAGGAGGTGATGGACCCTTACCCCTCGGCTTTGACATAGTCTGAGTACTCATTCTGTCTGCCAGAAGTCTCCTAATCTCTTGGCTGCCTTACTTCCCCTGCCTGACTTAAGCCTGAAACAATGACAGAGGGTAGTGTAGACCTGTGCTGGAAAGAGTGGGTTCCCTGGGGCAATCAGGCCTAAGAAAGAATACATAAAATCCTGTGAAATCTGCTTTGCTAAGAATGCCTTCAGTTTTCTGATAAGGGTCCAAG
The DNA here is from genome assembly GCA_004027735.1 of Carollia perspicillata. Classification (NCBI taxonomy): domain Eukaryota; kingdom Metazoa; phylum Chordata; class Mammalia; order Chiroptera; family Phyllostomidae; genus Carollia; species Carollia perspicillata. The sequence continues at coordinate 13,547 of PVKM010014813.1, read as the reverse complement.
TGTGAAATGAGTTTCTTCCCTAAAGTTTTATAGCCCTTTAGCTAACTAATCCTGACTCAGAATAAGCCCTCATAGTTCTTTGTATATTATCTATTGATTGATCCTTACTGCCTGACAATGATTGGTGAGCTTTACCTGTATTCCTGTGTAAATTAAACCCAATAAAAGCCCATTGAGGAAAAGGCTCCTGGCCCTTCTCCTTTGAGAGATTAGCCACCTTTCCTCCCCAAGCAGATCATGTGTTGGTAGACTTATTCTCATCCATGGTGGACAGGGGCCCTATGGGTGGAGACCCCCCACAAAAGGTGAACTTGTTTTACCTTGAAAGTTATTGTACTAAGTCTAGAGTCATAAATGGCCAAGAGGAAGGGGCCCAGCCAATGTTTTTTATTGCAATCCATTACAGTAAGAGAAAATTTGCTTTTGAATTACAGCTGTCTGTGTTGACTTTGGTCAGGTGGAATTTCAGGCTCATTTATCGGGAAGGGAAGATTCATAGTGAGCCTCAGCAGAGCTCAACTCAGAGCCTTGCACATCCCCCCACGGAAGGGCACCCTTTGCCAAAAGCTTGCATTAGGTGAAATGAAATATTAATGTAAGCTTATTTCTTTTCTGCATTGCTCCAAGACTTTAAGCATCCTCCATGCAAATTTGTAGGTATTGTATGTCATCAGAGATGCTCACTGAACCAGCACTGTGGCAAACAGTGCAAAAAACACATTATCATGATTACCTTGTCCTCAGAAATGTATTACTTATGCTTCCTTTTAGTTTTTATATTCCTCCAGGAATAAATGATGCATCTAGAACATTTCCAAGTAGGACAGCTTTTCTTAAGTTAAAGGCAGTCTTTTTACTGCATTCTGATTTTCTGTGTGATTCTTGATTTATGCTTGCTAAGAGAGTCTTCACTTAAACACTGATACGCTTCAGGACTCCTGGGTGTGTATCTCAGTTATTTTCCCCCACACTTCACAGTACAAAGGGAGAGACATGTAGAGAAACAAATGAGAAAGATGCAACATAGTAATAATAAAATAATATGTAGAATGTTGTGGGAGCATTAATGTTGAGGAAGGCAATAATTAATTGAGCCTGGGGGAAAAGGAATTCAAAGAAGGTGTTCTAGAAAAGAGATATCTGAGTTGGCTTTTGTGATGGAGGGGAGGAGCAGGTGTTCCAGATAGGAAATATCTGCAAAAGCCCAAAGGTGTGAAGGTATGTGACACATTTAAAGAATAGCCCTTGGTCTGATCTGGCCAGAGTGTCAGGTACATGGGGTGGAGGCCTGGGGGTCAGTTGGGCCATGAGTAGCAGAAGATGAAACCAGAAAGGTAGGATGGAACTGAAGTGTTAAGCGTTCTGTATCAGACACCAAGGACTCAGAAACATCTTTAGGCTATAAGCAGAGAAGACCCTTGACTTAACAACTGCATTTCTCAACACGAGTGCAAACATCACTTGATTGTTATCAACAGGAGGTGCTGGTTACATGTGCTTCAATCCCATTCATTTTCCTATATTTCATAGCTTCCCACACAGTTATATGCAGCCATGTGACTGAGTTCTGGCCAATGAAGTGTGGGCAAATACAATAGGTGTCCCTTCCGGAAACTTCCAGTGGAGAACTCTTGAGACTCCACAAGATGGCAAGTCACTAGATGGAAGGATCACAAGTCCCAGAATTACTGCATGGGAGGCCATCCACCAGCTAGAACAGAGTGGGAAATAAACTTATTATGCCAGTAAGCTACCAAGTATTGGAGAACAATATTTGTTGTTGTAATCCACAAATATTGATCTTCAATAGGGAGTCCTTCTAGTGAGACACACTGTGAATTGCAAGGGGCATATTTGTTTGATCTGTATTTGAAATATCTGGGATAAGAAGCATATACTGATGGATAGTTTATATTTTTTGTCAATATTTTTTTGATCATCAAAAATAGGAGAGGCAAGTTTTCCAGAATGAAAGGGTTCTGCAACTGTAAGAAACTTGCTTCAGTTGGTTTGGTGGCAAACACTCCTTAAACCAGAATGAGACTCAAATTGTCATCAGAGGGGTGCTGTGAGAACTCTGCTCTAGGGCACAGACACGGCATTTTCTCCTCAATTTTTAGAGTGTTTCCTATGATGACTTTTGGGAATTCTGTTGATGAACTCTGAGGTAATTTATTTTTGGACCTTAAAAGTTTTCTACAAATAATCGAGAGCTCATTTTAAAGCTGTAATAACAGAAGAAGAAAGAGTACTAAAAGTGTTTAATAAAAACTATGGGGGATTTATTTGGAGCTATTTAAAAATTATGAGTATTTGGAAGAACAGGTGTTTTGAAAATTTGAAATGCCCCCTTGGAAATCAAAGGAGGTCCCAAAGTGAGTGAAATGCTTTCTGGAACCTCCTTTGTTTTGAGCCCTGCAGAGTTTTAAACCAGTGCTAAGATGGGTACTAAGAGTTGATGATTTTGCTTTTTAAGGATTATTATTAACAATAAAACCACCTAATATTTATATAGTAAATTAAATTTAAAGTACTTTCACATCCCCTTGGCCATTATTCTGCACAGCAACTCCATAAGCCGACTCTGACTCCTGGCTGCCTGTGATCACACCCACAGTGTCCTGTCTCAGCAGCCCTGCTCAGCCCCTGTTCTTCAAGGGCTCAGCCTGGGCGTCTTTTGTGGTCTCACGTTTGATCTTCCCCTTTTCCTACTGCTTTCTGTTTTCCCCAGCAGTATTGTCTTTTCCAAAGAACCCTCCCTTCTCAGCAGGCACGAGTCAGGCTACACAGGCTGTACTATTATCTCTATCTAATTGATGACAAAATATAGTTTCAGAAAGGTTTAAAGAGTTGCCCAAAGTTGTATAGCTAGTAAGTGGCAAGGGTGGCTCATTTTGCTTCAGGACTATTGCTCCCTAATCTATCATCAAAACTCAATAAAAATGTACCAATTGACTTCCAGCATTTAAAGATGTTGCTGCTCTTTTCTGTGTCCTCCAGAAATGTGACAGGCAGAGCTGGGTGATGAATCACAATTATCTCATCTACCCATGAGGTACGGTGGAGGCAAGGGACTGGGTGTGGTGAACAGTGTTGCAGTTGCCAATCTCTGTCGAGCAAGGAGAAGAAGGCAGAGAAGGCACACTCTTATATGTGACTCTGTTAGGAGGACCTTCACAATTACCTACAAATTTCTGCCACCTGCCTCACAGGCACTACCTGAAATTTCTAGTCCCAGACACCCATCCTAATGAGGATTAGTAATGGCCAAATGGACTCATCACAGGATGTAGTATACAAAGATACTACAAGAGAAAAGACAGAAAGAAACAGGGATTGGGGGATGCGAACAAATTAAAAAGTATCACTGGAAACATAACACCACAAACCAGGCAAAAATTCAAGTGCATCACCATAAATTTGCATGTATATGAAGCTGTTGATTTATAAAACAAGAGTTTAAAACTGGGTTATCAGGGCACAGGGAAGATAAAGTAAAATAATAGGAGATAAAACAAACTCTCACAGAAATATGAAGGTGACTTTGGAAGCAGCATAAAGGAGCCTAGACATTGCTGAGAACACATTAAGAAATGTGGACAAAAGTGAGAAAGTGAGAAAGCAAAGTGGAAGTAAACAATGATTGGAAAGGATTAGAGAGATACATTTATTTATTTATTTTTAAGAATTCTTTTCATATTTTTTAAAGATTTCATTTATTTATTTTTAGAGAGAGGGGAAGGGAAGAAGAAAGAGAGGGAGAGAAACATCAGTGCGTGGTTGCCCCTCACATGTCCCCAACTGGGGACCTGGCCTGAAACCCAGGCATGTACCCTGAGTGGGAATTGAACCGGCAACCTTTGGTTTGCAGGTCCACACTCAATCCATTGAGCTACACCAGCCAGGGCTAGAAAGAAAAATTTAGAAGACATATTACTGAGATCCAGAATTAATAGGAAACTTGAATCTAAATTTTAATGGCACATCTTATTCTAAGTAAATACACTGACATCTAATTATCAACAGTGAGACAGATCCTAGGAAAGCTACAGAATATCAAAAATAAAGAAAGGTTTCTTAACAATAGGAACAAAATTCAGAGGTAGAAGAGCACATAAAGAAGATAACATAGGTTCAGAGAGTTCATAGTCTTATTGTTCATAGTCAGGCATCACAGCTAAAAAACTAGTTAATATGTTTATTTACATGTATTAATTCAAGCATTAAGAAAAATAATAAAAATCAAACAAAAGTAGCTAGTAGAAAGAATACTAGGGAGAGGAAATGGAAATTACTGATTTCAACACTAATGTAGTAAGGAGTCAAAAATGGAGGTCTTATATATAAGTATACTATATTCTTATGAAATATGATCAAAGAAATTGAGGTCTTATATACAAAGTATACTGTATTCTTATGAAAACAAACCACTACAGAAAGAATTAAAATCTTTCACATTATCAGAAAAAAAAGGCAAAAAGCAAACAAACCAACAAAGAAAACAGATCACATGGTGATAGAAATTAAAGCATCAGTGGAAATCAGAACTATATCATTATTATGTAAAAAGTAAAATCTATCATATCCACTTGAAGAAATTTATCCTACAAATATAGTCATATATGTGTGAATTATGTGTATACAAAGATGTCCACTGCAGAGTTGTTTATAATATTAAAAGCCTTAGAACAATTAAGTTTTATTAATAGCAACTAACTAAATAAATTATAATGTAGTCATCAAGGAATACTATACAGCAGTCAAAAAGAATGAAGCAGCTTCAAAATCATATTGTTAGGTTTAAAAATAAAATACACAAGTATTAGTATAAAAATCATATGCACATAGAACTTGTGAATCTCTATGTGCATATATCAGTGTAGATATACACCACCTCTGGAAAGACAAAGAAATGGTTAAAAACAGATATTACCAGAGAGAGAAATTGGGCCTCTAGGGGATAAAGGCATGTACCTCTCTATACTTTCTGAATTGTGTTTGCGTGCATATTCTTTCTGGTAAAAACCATATCAATTAAGTAATTTTAAAAATGCAAAACCACTCTTCCAATTTGTTGCCCCTGTTATGCAAGTGCCAGTTTATCATGGATTGGGAAAGAAAGGTGGTTTGACTCGATTAATTCCCTGCCTAGAATATCTCAGAGTATCCTGTTTGTGTCTGTGTCCCATTGGGAGATAATGTTTCCATTTGCCTTTGGAGCCACTTAAACCTTGACTTAGAAGACCACCATCTGAACTAGAAAGAAATGATCCAGACCAGCAGCCTGATGCCTGCTTCAAAAGAAGGCTGGAGAATGCACACCACTTGCACCATGCCGCTCACACACAGGGAAAATGAGTTAAATCAGATTGAAGTCATATTGCAGTGAGAGGCAGAGGCATGGCAGCCCAGCCTGCAAGGTTTTACTAAAAGCTCTTCAATTTTTAACTTTTCTAACCAAATGTCCACTCCCACTAATAGCACCCTCCTACAGAGGTCATCAGAAATGAGAAAATGTATTTTTTGCTTGTGCTTTGTGGATTTTTCCATATTTCTATTAATAGATTATAATCTCTAGACCTAGACCTGAGGGACAATTTACACAAGACTACTCACACAGAATGACCTCCACAATTTGGTATTTCAAGGCATGAGAAAAGAATCACAACTGCCTGGGGTTGGGGGGAATTATAAGGGCAGCCTCCCTCCTGAGTGTCTAATTCAATCCTTTAAAGCCAGCAATTCAATCTTTTCCAAGACACATCTCTGTTCCAATCAATCAAGTTCTCACTTCCAATGGCAACAACCTTCCCTAGGCACTCAAGAAATCAGAAACCAGAGCCTTGAACATGAAAAGTCAACATATTATTTTCTACTAAGTTGACTTGATCCCACAAATGTACCCAGAATTTTGTCCGCCATAATTATGACGTTCAAATTTGTCATGGGATCCCAACACCATCTATCAGTGCCTGTCACATTAAATGGAAAAGATGTGGTTGCTGTATCCAACACTTAAGGAATATAGTTTCTGATAAATTTGAGAAGAACCAAAGATAAGCAATAGTCTCCAGTGCTTCTCCCCACTTCAAATTATATTGTTTTATGATGACTGTGTCCAAGAATGACTGGCTAAATATTCCAGGCCATTTAAAATTCTGAGCTACTTACTACCATAGCAAGCAGTTTTGCAGATGGTGTTGGCCAATAACAGAGTCAGAAACCATGGACATGACTTCAGTCCTCTGATTTCCTCATTAGCTAAGCTTTGTGTGAAGTAATAGGAAGTGTCATAGAATCTAGGTGACTCACATGCAATGAAATTTACAGTACAGGACATGTTTTAGGGATTTTCCCCAACATACTACATCAGAAATTTGCACAGGGAACACTCGAATTTCCCTAAGACTAGAAAAATGGCATTTCATGCAAACATATGTCAAGGGTTGAGTAGTCAATATCATATTATGATGGAGTTTGCTTCTTAAGACAGTGCTGTGTGGATAGTAAATGGATATGAAGTCCTAAGGCTTGGCTTCAGGTCATAGCCCCTTCTCCTCCTCCACCACCACCACCACCACAGTATGAAGCATGTAAGAGTTGGAGGCTGTTTGACTTTCTTAGTCAGGCAAATCAGGGATCAGGATATCTGGGTCTGCCTTTCCTTGGGCCTGCTGGGAAGATGGAAGGATATGTAGTTTGTGATTATGTTTTGCCTCCTGTAAAGGTGATGCCATTTCTCTTTGATCAGTTCATGTGATAATAATTCTGGGCTCTTTGTGAGTGCTCTGCATCTTGTACATTATATTATATAGCCATTCCTAGCTGGATCTGATGCACTTAAAAAAAGAACACTTTATTGAGGTGTAAATGACATATAAAAAGTTGTGCATATTTAATAAATCTGACTTGATAAGTTTGGGGATAAGTGCACACCCATAAAAGCATCACCACAATAATGCCATAAAGACATCCATCACCTCCAAAAGTTTTCTCCTCTTTTTCTCCTCTTTTCCAAAAGAGGAGTTATAAGATTTAACTTCTTAACAAGATTTTAAGCATACAATAGGGCACTGTTAACTCTAGGCTCTATGTTGTACGGTAGGTCTCTAGGACTTAACTCATTTTGCATAAACAAAAGTTTCAGATCTAATGCTTAGTTTAAAATTTCCTGCTACTGTTACAAAACTTTTTATAGCTTGGCTGGAACTAATCTTCTTTATCTGTATAATTTTCTCTAAAAAATATCATTATTGCACTGCATGCTATTTTTAGATAAGTTCTGATCATTTCATTAGATATGCAATTATATGTGTCTTGCTATAACTGTGTTATTTAGATTTTTTAAAACATTCTAAGCCTGTCTACTACTTTTTGTTCAATTAATACACATAATTCTAAATTAATAGAATTGCTTAATAACCTTGTTAAACAATTGTTCCAGGTAGTTAACAGGACAAAATTCAACAACGACATCCTTCTGAACTGCCTAACTGCACACAGAGGTGACATTCTCATTTTGCTCCCCAGTGCCCTGGGGCCTGAGCCAGGCTTGGGAGAACCAGCACATCAGTGGAGGGTTCCACAGGCTAAGTTCATGTGAATGAATGAGGCCAAAGTCACCCTGCTGCTGGGGCCAGGAGTCACTGGAGACACACGCAGGATGGGAAATGAATCCATCCTGTGGCCAGAGTTGGAGCTACCTAGAAATGCACCCTGCCTCCTTAAGGACTCTGGTGAGGACAGCCTGATAGTAATAGTTATTTTTAATTGCTCAACACACTGTGTGAGCTTGTTAGCCCCAGGATATATTTTAGCAGGTGAGAAAGGGGAGGGGATGGTCCCATTCACAGTTGCTTAAAGATTTAAATGAGCCAGATTAATCACTTAATCAGAGGCTGTGGTGAAGAATGTTCTATTTGCCAGAGAACTACTTTGTGGTTTTCAAACAGGAAAAATGGGTGTGAGCTGAAAATGTGGCATAACCACCCAGAAAGAACTGAAATTGTCCCGCAGGAGAAATAACCACACGCCCTGATTGCCATCTGTTGCCTGGCTGCCCCCTACATTATGAGCCCATGTCAGTTACCTAAGGAAATGAAGTTACCTATCTAAAAATAAAGAAGGATGCAGTGCATGGCTTCAGCTATCAGAACCAGTCTGACGGCAGCAGGGTATGCAGAGAGGAGCCCCAGATGAGCTTCTGTTCTGGCACTGTTGTTGACAGGAGTAAATTTGCAAATACTCTGGGCCTCAGCATACTCATCCATCAAAAGAGCCAACTGCACCTTCCTTGCAGAATTCCTTCCTTCCTTTATGTTGCGGATAAAGAAAACCAAGCAACAAGTACCTATGATTCCTAGTGCTTTCAAAGGTGTAGACCCGAAGATGCCCTTGGAAAGGATTAAGAAACAGTTTCTGGCCTGGAGTATTTCACAATATATTTTGGAGGAGATGGGACTAAAATCTGTGAAATAATAGTAAATCATTGGACAGTATTTGCACAAGTACTCAGGTATGAATATAACTTATAATTCCTCTAAAGCTTCACAGGCAAGGGAGGGTGTCCATGGAGGGCCACCCACTGGGCTGGATCCAGAAAGCCGAATACAATTGGGCTGCAATACAAAGGATTGCAAAGGATTGAATACAAAGGAGGCAAGGATGGGAGCTGCTCCTGTTGGAGGAACTTTGTTAATGAACCCTTCAGGGGAGGTCAGTGTTACTCAGGGGACTATGAAGTGACTGGCAAGCAGTTCGAGAAGGGTAGGGGATAAAACTGTATAGGACAATGAGATCAGATTATAGCAACAAAGAAGCCAGATAGAGGAGGGTTTTAGGAAGAGAGAGAAATGGGGTTTCAGAAGGTTTCAAGCAAGACTGACCCTGTGTTTAAAGAAGATTACTCTGGTAAATAGTATGTAAACTGGTCAGAGCTAAGAAGATGGAAAATAATATCGAAAAGCATCATTTACCCATTCTTAGTAGTGGGGATAAAGAATGAAAAAATAACAGAGAAAAATATACATTATAAAGGAAAAATAAGGAGGAAATAGAGATATATCAAAGTCCACTCAAGGTTTTTGAGCCTGAGTGACTGCCAAATGTCTGCTCTGTCTGAAAGATGGCACACACTGATAGTATATTTTTTGCTTGGCTTCAGTGGGGGTCATTTCGAGCATTGCTCCACGGAGTACTCTGAATGAAATTGATTCATTAGTTATGAATGTATTTCCTTACCATGCATCACTATTCATTACAAGGTTCTGTAAATACGGTTTCTTGATTCTTCCCATCTTCATTTAACACCAACTCTTGCTGGCTGATTTTGTCATAAATGTTCAGCATTGTGTTCTTTTTGTTGTTTGCACAGATCTCTGTAGCATAAAGTAGAATTGTTTGTTGAACCCGTCATCCCTATTTACGCCAGTATACTTTGCTTTTATGAATTTTAGCTTCCAGATCCTAATGGCAAGATGCAATTCCAACATACTACACTAGATGGCAGGCAGTAACTACTTTTCCTCTCGTCATTCAAAAGAGAAAGCCAGTGTGGAAAACTAAATACTCTGGTTCACACGTTTGTCTTCTAACCTCATTAAAAAATAATGATTAATAATTGAGTGAGGGCCTGTGAACCAAAGTGTCGCGGGTTCTATTCCCAGTCAGGGCACATACTTGGGTTGCAGGCCATGTCCCCAGTAGGGGGTGCGCTAGAGGCAACTACACATTGATGTTTCACTCCCCTTCTTTCTCCCTCCCTTCCCCTCTCTCTAAAAATAAATAAAATCTTAAAAGAAAAATTTATCCCTAACAGTTATCTGAATTTTGCTAAAAACAGGATTTTCAGTCTATTGAGACCTGAGTACACATATTTTGCTTTTTCGTGTTGTTTTTTGTTCAATTGACTTTGTTTCATTTGGCTCGGAACAGAAATGGTAGAGGGAACAAATAATAATGAAAGTGCTAATGAATGTCATTATAAAGTGAGACTGTACTAATTATAATGCATTATTTATTCATTCATTCATTTTGCAGGGCAAAGATGGAGAAGTTGAGATCGGGAGAGCACAATGGGAATATATAAATGGAAGATATGGTCTGGATGAACAGCAATGGGATTGTTCCCCAAAGTCATACAGCATCACCACCCAAGAGCCTTTGCCACCCTTTCAAAATTGCCCTGGTACACCAGGGCTGAGAAAGGTTAGCAAAAGTTACTTTAAGATTATCTAGTTTATCCTGGTTTCTAGATAACACTGTACTTAAATGAACTTAATAAAAAGAAGCTGACAGTGGACTTCAAACCTGACTCTAATATTGAATTGCTTTGAAAAGTGAAGTAAAAATGGTTCCCTCAACATTCTTTGAATGTCTCTTTGAATGCCTCAAAGGCTGGAGGGCTAATGCAAGGCTGATTTTTCTCAGGCTAATTTTAAAAAATGGTCATTGTTACTACCTTCATGTCTATATTTCTACAATTGCTTATTTTTATTTAAAAAACATATATTCTAAATAGAAACAGTCCAGCTTATGATATTGGACAGAATATTCTGCCGGGAATAGTCCCCCTACATTGTGAAAAGGCTCTTACATCTACCCCAGAGGAATTTAAAGCTACTGGAGCTGGTGAGACTTCTGCACATTTTTTCATAAAATAACAGCATTCAACATTCTCCTCCATGTTTTCTAATTATAGCTAGAAGATAAAGTAAACATTTTATTTGAATAAGAAATTGGGGTGAAAATTCTGTTTATAATTTCCTTGAAGTCTAGTATTTCTAGATATGTACTTAAAGATGGTTTTTCACAGAAAATACAAGGAAAAGACAGCTCTTTAAAGCTGGTAAGATCCTATGGAAAGGACCTTATTTCTGCACATTTCCCTTAAATCTCTGCTCATGCTGAATAACCTGGGCTTTTTCATGACTCACTTTACTAGTAAACAACTTAAAGCTTACTTCGAGTTGTATCTCACACAAAAGGGCTTATATGTGCTTACTCTTCTCCCTTGAATTTCCTTTTTGCTGCACTCTACCATATATAGTTAATGTGGACTGATGTTATTATATGAAGGCAGACAGTGTTTGGCTCTATTAAAGGAAGCCTAGCAGGCCACATAGAGTGCTGTGAAGCACATCGTCGCACTGACTGACTTCCCCTGGGAACCATGCCCTGGGCACAAGTGGCAGCAAGTGACTGTCTGCCGTACAGTGGAGCAAGCCGCGGACTGCTCTGCAAAACACACTGCTTTAAGTTGGCAGTGATGTGTAAGATCACTCTATGAAGACATAACTGCTTTCATAAGTAACTGTCACTTTAACTAGCCCAGAAACTACCGTGGCCAACAATATTGTCAAGTTTTGTTCACGTGATTTCACTTTCCAGTTTTCCTAGGGAAGCAAAATACTGATCTGCGTGAGCATGATTACCATATATAGAGAAAAAATTGCCTGGTGAAAAAAGAAACAGAGCAAAGCCTGAGTCAGTGGCCTGAAGTAAGAGTGACTGTTGGGAGTGTCAGGTCGAAACCTGCCCTTCAGCAGACGTTACTAACCTTGCTGGGTCTGCAGATGATTGGAAAGGCAGAACGGAAGAGGGCGGTGCTAACAATGCCAGCACACTCACAGGAACCTAACCGGCCAGAGAGGTCGCAGTTACTAAAATGCTGGAGGGCTAATGCAAGGCTGATTTTCTCAGGCTAATTTTTAAAAATGGTCATTGTTACTACCTTTATGTCTATATTTCAACGATTGCTTGTTTTTATTTAAAAAACATATATTCTAAACATAAACAGTCTAGCTTATGATCTTGGACAGAACCTCTGCTTTCAAGTATTGTTGTAGGTTTAAAAATAGTATAAATATAGACATAAGACAACCTTGCTTACAAGTTGAAATATTTATGTACATGTATAGTAATTGTTTGGTTATAGTTACTAGCAGACCAAAAGACACACAGTGGAGAATAAAAGTCCTCACCAATCCTGAAAAAAAGAAAAAAGAATTTTGACCAGAATGGTTTCAAGAGGAGAGAAAGGACTTTTGGATGTTTAAAAAAGAATAGAAAATTTTACATCTATTCCTGATTCTTGAATTTGCTGGAGTGTGCATAGCTCACACTACTTCGCTTTTCCACTAATAAAATGGTTGTAGCATCTGTCTCTACTTAGTTTTTAGTACTTTATTAAATGTTTTGTGATTATACTTATAAAGCTTTACAAACCTCTTGGAAGCAATAAATTCTCATTAGACCAATCCTATTCCTCCATTAGACCAATTATCATATGTTCTTTTTGTTCTAAATATGTATATAGTTTTACAGATATATATGGCTATATTGATTATCAGATGACAATAAATAATCTCTGTAACATGGGAATTTAAACATTACTAAATAACTAGAATGAACCCATGGGCTTATTACTCTTGCAGTTCATAAAAATGGCAAAAAGGGAGTATCTATTCTGTACAAACCAACTAGGAAAATGCCTCTATAACGCTGCTAAGACTGGATGAGCTAGGTGTTGAAGGAAGCCAAATAATCACCCAGTGAGCATTTCTTTGCATAAAATAGGGAGAAAACAGTTTTTCCTCAGACTATCTTCAAATTTTAACAGGAGTTAACATTTTCATAGAGGGAAATTCAATGATATAGAAATGCAAAGAGAAAAATGTGAATTCTACTTTCTAGTCCCACACTCCCCAGAAACCAAAGCCTGCCAGACCTCTTTCTCAGGTTAAACATACACACACACACACACACACGTATATCCGTATGATCATAATATAATGTTCTCAAATTAATTGTACATAACTTTACAGATTAACATGTACATATCAACCCCATTCTTTTGATTGGCTAAAGCCACTGATTGAATACACTATAGTTTGCTTAACCTGTCTATCTGATACCCATAGTCTGGCCAGACCACTGAGAGCAGGTGGAGGGTGAGGAACGGGACACACCACCGGAGGAGACCGCGAAATGCCATGGCAGCTGCGTTGTCCACATAACGGAGCTCCTGCTGTGCAAACACTCTGCACGTGGTGCAGAAGGTCCCGCTTCTGGGTGAAGACCCGGCAAGATGGCAGCAGGAGGATATATTGCACTGAGCCAGCACAATACTAACAAGATAATTGGATAGGGGGAAGAGCCTTGCTACCTGCTTCCGGTACCTGATTGGGGTGGGACCAGGGAAAGGCAGGCACCTGCACCCTAGAGGTCAGAATGGTGACAGGGGGAGGTGCTGGAATGAAGAAACTTGTCAGTCTGGCCTGGGGAAAAGATGGGATTGGTCCCCAAAGTTGGAACTTCAATGATATAGAAATGCAAGTGAAACTTCACCCGTGCCCAGAAGTTTGGGGAGTTAATTGTGCATTTTGAGAAAGCACTTGGTTCATCCAGCACCAGAAGCTAATATAAACCCCGTGAAACCAAGGGATATGCTCTTGCCCACTCTGCCAACACACTGGCCACCATGCTCTGGGGACCTTCTGGCCCTGGTGAATGAAGCCGGACAGGTTCTGGAAGCAAGCTGAGTGGCC
>PVKM010014812.1:0-28578 GCA_004027735.1 Carollia perspicillata | reverse complement strand
GCTGTCTTAGAATCATGACAAATGAAACACATGGTATTAGGTCATTTTTCTGCATAGACATGAAAAGAAAATTTTAGTTCCTGGATTTTTCACAAAGGGAATTTGTCTGTAAATTGTCGCTGAATTGATGTGTTTGTGGGGATAAGGAGTGTCCAGGGCTTCGTACTTCACTATCTGGTTTACACCCCTCTCCCCCGTGCATCATTTTCTGAATACATTCTAGTCCATCAGCGTCTGTCCTGAGGGACCCAGTGGAAGCACAGCACACGGTCTAGTGAACTCAGCGCACCACTAGCTGTGCCTGCTCACGATCCAGACCTCGATCTGTGTCTGCAGGGAGTCTGAGCCTGCATTTGTCTGTCTCGTGGGTGCCTCTCACGGCCTAGCAACGCCGGGAAGTACTTTTTACGTAAACTGCTAGCAAGTCGCAGCCTCCTTCCATCCTGTCATTGCGAGCACACATTATCATGCAAGTGCAAAGTGTGTCTTGTCCCTTTTTAAATGTCAATAGTTGAGATAAATTTGTCATTTACTTTATTAGCCCTTTCTTGGAGATTTGACTCATCTGAAAGTTGATGAGAATGTGTTCGTCTATGCCTTTGCATAAAATATGTGGACCAAATGAAATCAGAAACAGATTCATCAGGAAAACAGAGCCGAAAGGGCAGAGTGAAGAAAGGTCTAGGAAGGCCGCCCTAACAAGGAGTGTTTGGCATTTAAATTCACTTCAGAGCTAATTGTATCACCCGATGTGGTACAATACATCTAGTCTAGCTCGCTATATTGGAGATCTGGAAGCACATTTAGAGAGCCAATAAGATTATTACATGTGCAACCTCTGGTGAGGAATTTGGTCCAGCTTGCTTCACTCCTTATCATTCAAAATGCCTGAGTTATCAGTTGCTACATAATGATCAGCTACATACTGGTATAACCCAGCTAACTGGGCCAAGAGGACAGAAGGCAAACAATGCTCATTAAAAATTTAACATTGACATTAAGAACAATCTGCCACTAACTAACCAGAGGGGAGGTAGAAGGGGATAATGGGGGGAAAGGGGGGGCGGGTTTCAGAAATAACTATAAAGGACACGTGGACAAAACCAAGGAGGGGTGGAATCAGGAGAGGGAGGTGGGGATGGCTGGGGTAGGGGCGGAGTGGTGGAGGGTAAACACAGACGACTGGACTTAAACAACAATAAAATAATTTTAAAAATAAAAAAAATTTAAATGTTACAATGAGTCAGATGAAGTCTCCTGGACGAAGTACTATTCAGAGGATTTCCCAGGTCAGGCCTTACTCATCTTTCCCCACCCCAGAGCTCTGGGTCCACATTAGGCAGGTACTGACACGGGCTTTGGCACAGAAAGCCCTCAGACCTGGGCAGCCTGGGATAGAACCACAACAAAGAAGGAAAGTACTGTCTTAAGCATCCACACTTTTCCCTTCTAGTTCCTCTTTTTTATCTACCCTCTCCCCACTCCTGGTGGACACAAGTTTGCCTTTGTTTTCCCAAGGAGATGTCTTCATTCTAAAAACAGAATGTGCAGAGGACTATGTTGACGCACAAAAAATGTTAGTCTCAAATAGTGACCTTAAAGGAAGCAAGACAAACTCCTGAACAAGAGGGTGGGGCCCTGGCTCCCACAGCACCTCTCAAATCGAATCATAAAAGAGCAGTCTCCTCTGACAACAGCAAAAAGGCTCTTTTTTGCCAGCTGAACACCTAGGCAGGTTTCTTGAGATGTGAACCAAGTATAAGGGAAAAGAGGCCCAGAGAAACCTTGTGCCGGAGAGAGTCTCCACCCGAGGAGGAACCTGAAGAGTATTCGGACTTCTGGGAATTACTAGTTCCTGAAGTCCCCTGCCTGTTCCAAGTATCTATACAAAGTCAAGATTGTTTTGAAAGAAAAGAATGCTTGACCTAACCTCTAGAATACCAGCTGCGGATGCAGGCTTAGAACAGAGATTATATTTGCATTCACATACATGTGTGTGTGTGATGAGAGAGAGAGAAGACAAGCAAGCTCAGTACAGATAACCTTCCTCCGCCCCAGCCCAACGCAAACCCAGAAGTAAGCAAACTCTCTGCTTACTTCTGCCCTAGGAGCCCCGGATGTATGGTATAACTTTTTGTTTCCATAAATGGATTTATTATAAATGCTTTCACATACACACGTTATTTCCACTTGTACTAAGAAGATCTATGGGTTGTAGGTAAAGCAAGCATTATCATTCGTAATTAAGAGTTGTGAAAACTGAACATTAGTTTGGTTAAAGTCATGAGTAAGATAAAAGCAAAACCAGCACTGGAACTCAGTTTTCTGTATCTGGATATCCCTTTATCCACTACGCGTAAGATGTTCAGGAGCCTTTTTGCAAAGGCAAAACTAGGGATGGGAAATGTTTGTAAACCAACCAGCCTTTCAACGGCATGGAAGAGAGAAGGCCCAACCCTAATGATAGAAAAAGAGTTGAGAATGAAACCTCCTCACAGTCATCTTTTACTTTCTAATAAGAATTATTTGGGAATCATAAAGTCACATGTTTGAAATCAGTCTAAAAATCATTTTTAAATGAGAGAAAGTTGGTCTGCTCTTTTGGAACAAATTAGATCCCTTGGACCAAGTCAAATAATTCAATTTTATTTTTGCAATAGGGAAAAATAGACCTTTGCTTCAAAAATATTTACAGTGTTTTTTTTTTCCTTTGCACTCAGTGACCTGGGAGATGAAAAGAAGGCTCCAGGCCAAACCAAAATATGTCCATGGTTTTCACAAGCTGAACTGGGTTCGCAAATGTTGCAGTTAGAGAGCTTCAAAGTCGTAATTCAAGTCTGTGCCTGCCTGGTGTACACATACCTTACAATTTTAAACAATGACATGATTTATTTCCTTCACATTAAAAGCAAACAGATATGACTTGCAAAGGTTAAATAAGATCTTGACAGGATTAACTAGATATTTAAGATATTTAAGTATTCAAGTTCTAAAACTAGCCTACACAGTTTTTCCAAAGTTGTACAGTATCCACATTTATAAGGCACTAGGTTTCCAAGAGCTTTTGTGAGAGGCCACTCCATAGTATAGTTTATCTACCAAAGAGGCTTTCCTAGCTCTGCTAACCCTCATACGAATGAACCTGGGCTTTCAAAGAGAATTGACAACATACCTTTTCCTGCCTTCAACTACCAAATGGGATGCAACATAACTCAAGAGATAGGCGGATGCACTAAAACGAAGGCTTCTGGGTCTTCCCCATGTGGTGGCATTGTTCTGCTTTGTCTCTGCAACTCAACATTGGCTGATGTTTTCCTGGGCATGTGACTCTTTGGTAGGGGTGGGTTGGAAAGCTTATTTCTTTTTGAGAGATCATGAAATGTAAGTAACCTTCACCTCACCTGTGCCTCTCTGAGCTACTGGAGCTGGTTTTCAGTACCCTTCTTCCTGTCTAATTGTGTCCCTATCACTAGACCCAAACAGCCCAAACCAGAAGAGTAGGCCCTTCTTTGTTTGACCTCCCCTCATGCTGTAATTTCACATGACCCACCCGTCCCCTTTAGAGAGCTCAAATGTATGTGTCCCTTAAATCCAAATGGCTGTCTTTATCCTGACTCATTTTATGGCTCTATCTTTCAGCCCACAGGTGGGCTCTGGAGATCCCGGGCACTCTGTCTAGAGGGGAATAAGCATGGAAAAGGAAAGGGACTTAAAATGAAGCTTTATAAGCAATGGTTGAAGAAATGATCAGTTTGGTTTGGTGCAGGGATGTATGCATAACCTCTAGGTACACACATACAAAGGTATAACGTGAAAATAAGCAAAAAAGACTTAGGTGTTATCCTAAAGGTAAGACTATGAACAAAGGGTCAAAAAACACAGGGAGAAAATTTTGTTTCAATTAATGCAAAATCTAAGAGATGAGTTCAAATTGGAAGAGTGCTGTGGAGTAAGCTTCTCATCATGGAATATTTTAAACAGGGATAACACTACCTGGCAGGGACAAAGAAAAGGGGACCCCTGGAGTGGATTGTCAGACAGACAAAACTTCAAACCTTAATATCCTATTATTTTTATTTATGCTCAAAGGGAGAAGATATATGAAGCCAATAAAAATCCATGAAACCAGCTATTAGCCCCCATTTCATTCAGAATAAGGAGAGAATTATAAAGTATAAAATGCGAAAACAAAAAAGGTTAAACAAAGTGAGTTGCTCCAGGACAAATAAAATGAGCATGCTTCGATAGGCAAATAAAGATTTGGTTATAATTGATCTATATTAGATTGGTGAATTGTCACAGAAATAAAACTGAGTAACTACTTGACATTTTGGGCCCAAATCTTGGCTCTTTATTAATATGCACAGATAACATATATTTAAGGTAACAATATTTGTAGACTGGATTTTTTTTTAGATAACTAATATAACTCTTTAGGTCTCATTGTAACCATAGGCCTGGGTTGTAAATTAAATATGGTCAAATGCAGGTAACAATTAAGAGTTTTGCAAGGAAGGAAAAAAAGAAAGTATTTCTATTACTCTTTAAGCAGTTCATGTCTCATATCTTAAATAGAATTAAACTAATATAAACATATATTACACATTTTATTTTGCTATGGTCCGTGTGATACAGTATAAATGATTTGGGGTTTAAAAACAGTAAACAGTAGTACTAACACATGCTAGTATGTCTTACTTAAGAAAGTCACTTAGTTTTTTGGACCCACTGCTTCCTTACCTAGAAAATTAGGCTAATAATATCTGTTCTACCTACCTTATGGATTATTATGGGGATTAAATTAGAAAATGAGAATTTCTAAGCTGCTAAGTGCATATTTAATATATGAAGGGGAGAACATATATAAAAAGAATTCTTGACCCTGGTTGGATATTTTTATCTACACTATTACATACTTCTATATATAGAGCTTGCAAAAATATACACTAGTCAACCACTTTTTGCAGATCAGAAGTCACTTCTCTAAAAAAAATTCTAACGTTAACCTTTAAAGTAGGAGCTTCCTATATGCTATACACAAGAATGTAAAAGTATACTAATTTATGTACCTCTTGGTTTTCCTAGAATTTAGTACTTCTAACCTAAATCTGAAAATGGAAGACTGACCATCCTATAAAAGACCAACTCAAGTGAAAATCTTAAGATAGGCTTGTTATTCTGCAGTATCTCCGATTTCCCTTTGTTTGCCCTGCTTTCTACCACCACCCCTTCCTTTTAGGTTAGGGTGTCTTCAACCCATAACCAAATCCAAAAATCTCCCCTTAGGAAAAAAGTCTGTAGCCAGTACTCTGCAGCCTGATACATGAAAGTCAATGTACTATCCTTTCCATAGATAATTGCCTTTTCAGATTTACCCCCACCTACAGCCTGCCAGACTATCCCCTATTTAACTTAGGGAAGGTCAGGTATAAGTGAGCAAGTAGAGAAGGTCATGTGCTCAGTTACTCACTTCTGCCCCAGCTGGCTCCCAAAACTCACAATGCAAATTGTTAAGAAAATTATACTAAGTTGTTCTACTAGGCCAATGTGAGAATAACGCTAACCCTGAGCTTTTGGTGTGACTGTTTTCCTAGTCATTAATCACAAAATGTCAATGTTTATGTAACTGCAGTCAAAATCCAGAGGTAACAGCTTGACGAAAACTTTCCTTCTCAATATTACAGTACGGTTCTGTTTTGTACACAATTCACATGAATGTAAGACTGTGTGGCTATATTAAGCTGGCTGGAAAATTATGTTTTCCTTGACAGCAATTAGGGTCTTACCTAAGATCTTCCAGGCTGAAACAATATTTAAAGGCACATTTTTTAAATTAAGTGAAAAAGTACTGTTAATTAAGCAATGAAACTGCATACCAGGTCCAGAAAACCTATGTAACATACTCAGTTAAGATATTCTTATTATGTTCTACATTTGAACAATAATGTGGTATCTATCAATTAACAGTTTTACAACTAAATACATTAAATATACATTGCAATTACAAAACATCTATGTGTAAAATGTACAGATATTTTATTCTACAAGAGAAAAAATAATCTTTACCACATTCCTAATTGCTTTAAAAAAGGAAATGTGAACAATAATAAAGTGTTGAACAGTTCCAACTTGAACAGTTGAACATTAAAAAGAATGCTAAAGGGCCCTCATCTGATACTTTAATCTCTTTTCCTTCCTCTCCAAGTTCTTTGCTAAGTATTCAACTGATTGAATACAACCAAAAATATAGATATATGAAAAATGAGATCCATCAGTCAGAAAACTGTTGTGTACACAGATGACTTTGACTGGCTTGATCTGATGACTAGTCTATAGTGCTAAGAGCAAGAAGATATTAATTTGGATCTAGCCAAGTTCCTTCTAAACAATAATAATCCTAGTAATAAAAACCAAAGTAGTAATTGCCATTTATTGAGCACTTCTTGTATAATAGATACTGTCCTAAACACTTTATAAAATTGTTCTTTCAGTCCTAATAATGACCATCTGAAATGGATAGAATGAACTCCATTTTCCAAAATGGTAAGGTGAGACTCCAAGAGGGTAAATACTATGCTTGGTTTTATCAGACTAGAGAGAGTAGAATCAGGAGTGAAGCCCACATCTGTGTCCTCTGATCATGCAGGGATTTGAAAAGAGATAATACCACTAAGAACTCAAACATCAAGATGGCAAGTCTGGCCAAGGGATGTTAAAACTGCATCTAGAATTCATCTAGGTTGAATCAAAATCACAAACGCTGCACATCAAGTTCAGAGAAATATGCCTAGTTAGAAAGGAGCCACTATATACGATAGTTTCATATGGACAAGAATCAAATACAGAAAAATCTTCTAGATAAGAAAAAAATCAGGGTTTTGCAATCCCTTCCAAGTAGATTCAGAGTGCAAGGGTTCAAAAACACAAGTCAGTCAGGACAGGGAGAACTAAAGGACCAAACACACCTCCACTCCCTTCAGCCCAATGAGGGATCTGGAGGACAAGAGGTGAAATAGGAAGGGAGGTGAAATATTACTTTCATTGCTTTGAACCAAAGTTTGTCAGGAAACTGGGAGTAATGATAACACTATTACCAACAAAACATATATGGTATTTATATGTTTACAAGGTCTGTCCAAAAAAAGTCCAGCCACTGCTAACATAACAAGAATGGTTTGTGTGACATCGATGTAACCTGGCAGCCAAGGAGAGTGGACTGGAATGTGCATGTGTGAACAATGATGACTTCACTGTACTAGCCAGTGGGGGTGACAGACACTGTTGAGTATGCAAGTGTACTATGTGGCTGTCACATTCAAATGACTAGTGAGTAGAGCAATGAATCTGCATCATATTTTGCATTAAGCTTGAATGTTTCTCCGTGGAAACTATTCAGATGATTCAGAAGGCTTTCGGGGATGATGCAACAAGTGCAGTGCAAATAAAAGCGTGGCACAAATGTTTCAAAGATAGTCGAGAATCTGTTGAAAGTGATCCATGTTCTAGAAGGCCTGCAATAAGCAGAACACCTGGGAATATTGAATGTGTACAGGCCACAATCCACAAAGATCAGCAACTGACAGGGTGAGAACTAGAAGCTGATCTGAGGATTCCAAAAACTACTGTGTCCAAGATTTTGATGCAGGATCTTGGCATGAAACATGTCATGGCAAAATTTGGTCCATGGCTTCTGCTGCCAGAACAGAAGGAACATCACGCTGCAGTTGCTAATGACTTGATTCGAACCACTACCAATGAACCAGATTTCCTCAAGAGGATCATAACCAGAGACGATTCATGGATATACAGCTGTGATCCAGAAACGAAGGTCAGGTAGTCCTAATGGAAGTCACCTGGTTCTCCACACCCAAACAAGATGCTGCAAAGTCTCAGCAAAATCGATACCATATTAACTGTGTTTTTTTTAATTGGAAAGGTGATGTCCACCATGAGTACGTCCCTCCAGGCCAAACAACTAATAAGGAGTACTGCCTCAATATTCTTAATCAGTTGAGAGATGCAGTACGACGAAAATGGCTGCAGCTATGGACAACTGGTGATTGGCAGCTTCATCGCCAAACGCACCTGCTTATCCATCGTTCCCTGCAGTTTTTTGGTGAAACATCAAATCACTCAGGCGACTCAGCCTGCCTACAGCCCGGATTTGGTGCTCTGTAACTTCTGGCTTTTCCCAGAACTAAAATCACCTTTGAAAGGGAAGAGATTTGAAACCTTTGATGAGATTCAGGAAAATACAACAGGGGAGCTGATGGCTATTCCAACAAAGGATTTTACAGTGTTTTTAACAGTGGAAAAGATGCTGGGGGAACTGTGTGAGGTCCCAAGGTGCCTACTTGGAAGGGAACTAAGGTGTCATTGTTCTATATACAATGTGTTTTATATCTTGTAACTTCTTCAATAAATGTCTCTATTTTTCATATTCCATTGCTGGATACTTTCTGGACAGACCTCGGTACATCTGGCATATAGAAAGTATTCAGTAAATATTGGTGGCAGTTTTTGTTGGTTTAGCGGTTCAACTTTCCAATATAGTTCAGTTTAGTGCAAATGTTTATTGACTGGGAGTCAAAGAAAGACCTGGTTTAAATCTTTTGTTTGTTTTGTACTTACCGAGCAATTTGGACAAGGCACATTGCCTAAGTATTAGTGTGCTCAAAAGTAAAAAAGGGACAATAATGTCTACTTACAAATTATTAGGAAGATTGAGTGAAAATGTATTAGAAATGCTCAGCATAGTATTTGGCAAAAATAGATTTATTTATGCATACAAAAATGGATTCAAATAAAACATACTGAGGGCCTATTTCAGTGACAGGCACTATTGTAAATGCAGGTGATAGAGCAGTGAACAAAAGATATGGCTTCCACCCTCACAAAGATTACATTCTAAAAATGCTATTTAAGTATTGGTTTGACAGGAACTGCACATTCATAACACTGTGTATCAGAATCAAGATTCATGAAGTCGTTGACAGGTTAAAATAAAAGGGCTAACTATGCATAAATGTAAGGTCCTAAAACCAGGCTTACTAAATCTATTTCAAATTTATAGGTGCATATAACTGGTGATATCCAACTTAATAACAGAAATTCATGGGTGGGTGACCAGTGATTTATAATACATGCAAATTCAGTGAGTCAAAAAAAATGACACAATTGCAAAAAAAAAAAAAAACTGCTTCACCTTAGCTTGTGTTCAGAACAAAAGAAGCCTTTAGTCCCACTGATTAGACACATGTGTGCTGTCCTGCTGCCACATTTCACGGGGGTCATTGACTTACAGGAATTCAGAAAGAGGAAGATGGCCAGGGTGATGGAGAGTCTGAGGAACAGTTGAGTCAGAATGTTGAGTCTAGAAAGGAAAAACTTGAACCAACAGAATGACATCTTTATTTTCTAAAATTTTTAAACATTTTTACTTATTTATTTTGAGAGAGAAGGAAAGGGAAGGAGAAAGAGAGGGAAAAAAACACTGGTTGCCTATCGAACACCCCCAACCAGGGACCTGGCCACAACATAGGCATGCACCTTGTCAGGGAATTGAACCTACAACCCTTCAGTTTGAGTATGATGCCCAGCCCACTGAGCCACACCAGTCAGGGCCAGTAGAGCGTCTTTAAATATTAGAAATAAACAGTGGGAGATGGGGGAGATTTGGCCACAACAGATCAGAGACTATTCAAAACAATAGTGAATAAATTGGGATTAGGTGAAGCTAATGTAATAATACGTGTTATTAATGAGTTATTACATTTGGAGTAAAATAGACTGAAACATTTTCCCCTTTGGTGAATGGAAAATAAAATAAAGTAACAGAAATTGCTGATTTGTTTGCACCATGCATTGTTAGTTAGAATAAAAAGATTTGTAACATGTCTAGGGCAAAGGAAGAGTGAAAATTCTGTGAGCATAATGCCAGGGTTATGAATGTTACAGAATAAGACCAATATTATATTTATGAGTAAAATATTAATTTTTCAAAGAAGATGAGTTTCTCAAAGAAAATTAATCTTTAAGTTGGTAAAGTGGATTTGACTTCACATATTCACAGAACCTAGGAGAACAATGACTGTAGCGTGGATTACTCTCTGTGCTCACCACCACCTGTGAAAAGAGAACTCACTCTTCCCAGCTCTAAGGGAACAGCAATGGACAATGAACCCACACCTTACCTCGCTTCTCAGAGAGGCAATACCTGGATGAAGAAGAAAGGCCATCAATTTTTAGTAGAGGACAGAAGCTAAAAATTTTTCAAGACACAGTCAGGACTGAGGTTAATGGAGGTTAGTATTTTATTTTTAGGGAGTAGTTTGTGATCCCCAAGAAACGGGCGATGGTATAAAATCTGTTACTATTGTGGGGTAATAAGTGAAGAGAAAGCTTCAAGAGGTAGACAGCTGAGCCACAGGAAACATGACATCACTATGACCAGCAGGAGAAAAGTAAGGGTCACCCTCCCTAATTACACCCTCCTGAGGAGCAGAGACACATCATGTAGGAATAAACGGAAGGAGTTGACCACACAGAGAACAGATACAAACCTAGTAAAGAGCCCTCCAGCTCATTGCACCTTAATGAGCAAAAAGCGAACGTGTAAAGCAATGAGAGTTGAATGGAAAACTATCATACCAAAACAGACGTGCCCTGATTGCAGTGGAGTCTGGGAGCTAACATAAGCATGGCACTGAATTCACAACCGCTAATCCATGGAGCAGAGAAGGTTGCTATTGTGGGTTGGAAACCCCAGTTTAATTAGCAAGCCCAGTGCACATGAGGAAAAACCAGGACTTCGAGCCAAACATGGGCCAAAGTGGGACAGTACAGAAAATTAAGTAACACAGTTTAATAAAAAACTGGCCCCCAAAATATTATATTATCATACATATCATACATGCGCATGTTTAAAACACCAAAACAAAAATGCCAGAAAACACTGGAATGAAACCGCCAGCTGCTCCTACCACAATGCTGCTCTTTTCTTGCTTCCTTTCCCGTTTCTGCCATCTTCCTGTTCCCACCTCTGAAAAGCCCAGTTCTGCTAATTTCCAGAAGGCCGCATACATAACTGGCACCTTGGAGGGACCTGGGGCCCATGGTCCAGGACACAGGTCCTCTCCCCATCCAGCAGCTTGCTCGAGGACTTAAGTGGAATCACAGACTTCTCCCTGGAAATATAATTAATTTTTAATACTCTCAATTCTGGTTGGCTCCCCATCATCAGGGGCTTCTAAATGTCACCACATAAACATAAACTCAGGTATGCTTGAAAGGTGCTTGTTACAAATAACAAAAGACACCCATTTCACCTTTATGGCTCTGGTGTTACTGGAGGAACTAGGAACAAAGGGTGCCCCTATAGTTCTTATGACTTGGGAAGTTACAAAATTTTAGGAGTTGTCTGCCAGGACCCAGGGACAAGACCAAATAGATCATTACTGTAAGTCACAATATCACAGAAAGGCACACAGCAGCAGTTGCTCTGCTAAGAATGTCAAGAAGTTTCACGGTGGGTGAAAGATGATGAAAACAAACCTCTTTCCTAACATTAAGGTCCTATGCTAAGGAAAAAAGAAAAATAAAAGAAGAAAGGTTAGACAACATTTCATATTGAAGCAATGGATGCGAAGGGCCTCCTGGGAATTGTACAACATCACTCCTGTGATTTTCCTGCTGAAGCTACAGAACCTGAACCTAATCGTCAGGAAATAATAGAGCAACCCCAATTATTCTACAAAACACCTGGCTGATAATTTTCAAAAGGTCAATGTCAAAAAGCAAAATAAGTCCTGAGGCAATGTTCCAATTTGAAGTCTAAAGACACTGGACAACTAAATGCAAATTGCAATCCCAGAAAAGAGCTATAAAGGACATTACAAGAATAGCCGATGAAATTTGCATATAGACTATAGATTAGATAATAGTATTGTATAAATGTCAGATTTTTGATACTGGTCATTGTATTGTGGTTGTGTAAGAAAATGTCCTTGCTTTTACAAAATAAATTCTGAAGTACATAAGGGTAAAGGGAGTGAAGGGGAGCAGCATTCACCACCCCAAAATGTACCACTTTGACATCTGGGTTATTCTGAGCTGAAGGCAAACAAGACCCAGCAGACCCAGGAAAAACTTTACCTCTCCCTTATCTGCCTCAAGTAATTTAGATAGGGAGCCCTTCCAGAAAAAGACCTATTTTACCAGAGATAACTTTTTAATGTGAAAGACTTACCTGCTAAAAAAACCAAAAAGGGAAAAAGAAAGAAATTTTCCACCCCTACAGGTGTTAAATGAATTAAATAAAGAGTCCATTAGACTGAAGTGGTTCTAATGCCTGTAAGCCTACAAAAGCAAACCAGAATATAAGCCTATGAAGGTCTCAAGGTTAAGAAATCAAAACCTAAGGACAACCAATCACAAGCAGCCAAGTAGGCTTTTCCAAATAAGGCAGATGCTTAATCTATAGCCCATCAAATAAGTTGACCCTTGAACAACACAAATTTGAACTGCATGGGTCCACTTACATGCAGATTTTTCCAATAAATATGTTAGAAAATTGTTTAGAGATGCCCCTACTACCAGGAAGCAATCATACAAATTATGCTAGGCTACCTACCACAAAGCAATCATGTTGCTGCTTCTTCATTATCAATGCATGAATCCAATGAATATCAATGCCCTGCTCAATTCAAATTGATTTTTACTCAAATAAACTCTTACAATTTTTCACATGGCCCATTTTACCTTTTAACAAGGGGCATGATGTCTGCATCTTACTCTCAAGTGGACCCATTCTCAAGTGGTTTCAAAAAAAGAGACCGAAAGAGCACTGGGGAAAGCAGAAGCAATCAGTGAAACTGGATAGGGCTCATGTGAGCTTCTCCGCTATACATGTGCTCCTTTTCCAGAAACTTGCAATGTTTTTATACGTTCAAAACTTAATCTAAATAAAAAGTCATAAAAAAATGTGACATAGTTGAGGTAGTTTTGCTCCTTCTGTAAGGGCATTAAAGGTAAAAGAGAACTGACCAGTTAAAATGTTAAAACTATTCTGTCAAAATTTGGGGTCTCTATCAAACTGTTTTCCTTTGGATTACCAGAACTTCTAGCAATAAAATACCCTCATTAAATTGACATAAGTCCAAAGAGGTTCAACAAGATCTAAACAGCAAATACCAAGAACCATTTCCAAACGGTGAGGCTAGTGGCAAAAGGTACAATTCTCCCCTGGGCAAGGCCCTCTAGTGATTTCTCCAACCCATGCTCTGAAAGAAGCTTTAGAAAGCTAGTCAAGAGTATCACAGTTTATCTAGAAAACTAGCAAGATCTTTTCTTAAACAGCTGTTTTTTCAATTAATAAAAGTTAACGTTCACTCTGTTGGACTCCCTATGAGTTGTTGGTCTTCAAGTATCTGAGTTGTGTGTAAAGAGAACCAACAAGCTCTGAGCACCTGCTAAGTGTCCATGGCACTAGGAACCTTAGGAATGGAGAGGTTATTAATTTGACCAAGGTCGAACATTAAGGAAGTTATAAAACTAGAAATTGGACAGCGATGTCTTCCTCAAGAGCCCACGTTCTATTTACGAATCAATCTGCTTCTGAGACAGTGTAGTTCCTAGACCCACTCCATGATATTGTATGAATTATTTCAGTTTCGCTGTCAATACAGCCCTGCAAGACTGGTGTTACCATCTTCACTTTTACATATAGAGAAAATTGGATGGAGAACTAACATGACTTGTTCAAATTCACAAGAGCTGGACAGTCATGGATGCAGAATGTCAACAGAGTCTGTGCGACTTTAAAACCCATGCCCTTGGACCCATCAAGACAGCACAAATAGATTGCATTGTGGGGAACTGGGTATCATCAAGAAAATAATAGCCGAGTAAACCCCAAGCTCTAAATTAACTAATATTAAATTATCTCATGAGAACTTTAATAAAATGGTCCTCAAGGCAAATGACGATTGTTTAATGGCTCCAAACATTGTCAGAAAACCTTTTTTCTTTTCATTTTAATTTAAAAATGTATGCACACTCACACATCATATCTCTGGCCTTTCCTTACCCTAGTTTATTACTGGTATTCTCTCTCCTACCTCCCTCTGTCTCTTGTCTGTCTCTCTTTCCCTCCCTCTCACCCGATTTCCCTTTCTTTCTCTCCCACCTGCAATGAAAAGGTCACAAAGTTTTCTGCTGTCCCCTAGTGGTCTTAGCCTGGGAATGGCAGTCACATTAGGAAAATTAACAAAATCTTTGTAGACAGTAATAAAACAACACAGAATTCTTTGGAGTTGTTGGAGACAGTGGGCCACAGGGGTGAGAGGAAGGGGCCCATTATCATCGACGCGTTATTTAACCCCCCAGGGCCTCAGCAAATGCACCCCTGCACTAAGGGTTAAAATAGTGTCTGCTGACAGTTGCTCGTGGGTTGTGATAACACAGTAACAGATCTAGAAACACAGTACACTCTCAATAAAAGGTAATTACTACTTATTTTGGACAAATCTCTAAAGCTGAGTAAACCGGGGCTCAGCACAGCTTACTCCATTTTTTTAAGCCAGTCAGCAAGCTATAGAATTAGACCCATAATTCAAGTTTTCAGACTCTGACTCTATTTCTCTTCATACCTCAATATCTCAGATTAACAGTTGATAATGAGAAATGTAAGAATTTTTAGTCTTAAAGAGATATTTTCATACATTTGTGTTTTCCATTAAGTCCAAAAAAACACACACCATATTTCATTGGTCAGTGGTCTAACTAGAATGTGTCTTATAATTACAAGAAGCACCAAAAATTTGTGTCCAAAATATGTTCATAAATCATTATTTATAGTTGTACTAAGTTGAAATAAACAGGTAAGAACTGATAATTGTTTGTATTTATTGAACAGTCTCTTGGTGCCAAGTTCTGTTTTAAGGGTTATGAATATATCAAAGCATTCAATGAGATAGGTACTATTATTATCTCCATTTAACACATGAGCAATCTGAGGAACAGAGGTTAAAGACCTTGCCGAAGGTCAAACATTAAGGACTAGTAGAGCCAGGAACTGAACTGAGGTCTTCCTCAAGAGTCCATGTTCTATTCAGTACTGTCTGCTTCCAAGACGGCATCGTCCATGGATCCAGCCCATATTCCGTTACATGGCAGCACCTATGGTAGAATATTGTGCAACCATAAAAATTGTGTTTTTAGTAAGTATTAAATTATATGGGAATGTGCATACTTCAAAATGTTAAGGAAAAACAGTATATAAAATTGCATACTATATTATTTCAGTCCTAGAATAATGTGGGTGTATGTGTGTATAAAGCTAAATCTTACCCTAAATAGTATCTTTGTCTGGGCTATTGGTTTTGAATAATTTTGTTTCCTCCTTTATATTTTTCTAGATATTCTGAACTTTTGTAATGAGGCAGAGCTGCTGGGATCATTGGAAAACTTAGATTAAAAAACATTTTAGTCCTAACTGGTGTGGCTCAAAGGACTGAGTGCTGGCCTATTAAGCAAGGGCTGCCAGTTTGATTCCCAATCAGGGCACATGCTTGGGTTGTGGGCCAGGTCCCCAGTATGGGGCATACAAGAGACAACCACACAGTGATGTTTCTCTCCCTCCCTTTCTCCTTCCCTTCCCCTTTCTCCAAAAACAAATAAATAAAATCTTTTTTAAAAATATTTTTAAATGCTTTAGAAAGTACCAGTATTACTAACAACAGGATTCAGTTTCCCTTTGCAGTAAAATAATGAGTCAGGAGCTGTGCCTGGGAAAGATTTTCAAGAAAAACAAGGACTGGGAATACAGGAAGGATGTTCAGACTCAAAGGGCAGTGTCTGTGAGGGAGTGTTTATTAGAACACCAGGGCTGGGTTAACCTGGCACTGCAGCCTGCTATTGATTGATGTTAGCTGTCCAGAGGCTCTCTTCTGACAGCAGTCATTAGGGCTCACTGTAAACCAAAGTAGTATGGATGGAGGATCCAATGCCTTCCCTGATGGGAAGAGCTAAGACCCCAATAGGTACAATTTCTGGTTTGGAGAGTTTCAAAGATTCTGCAAAAAAGCAGCAAAGACAGTTTTTTTGGACCTAAAAGGTTCTCTGCATTATGAAAGCCCCTTCTGGCCAGGCCCTATCAGCAGCACCAGATGGGGCTGACATAGGCCCATCTTGAAGTGGCATCTTTCCAACAACACTCACAAGCCAATCACATCACTCGCAGTGAGAGCCTGCCGCTCAAGATAATACCACTTGGCTCCAAAGCTGTACAGTGTGTGCCGCCTCCTGCCTTCCTAATTTGAGGCTGAGCGGCTCAGCCTGACCCTAAACAGGACTTTGGAATTCCTCCATATACAGATCGGGGATTGTTTTTTAATTGGAAACTAACTTCAGTTCACTTTAGAACTCCTTGTTTGGTGCACATGTCTGGCTATTTCAGAGATTTCAGCTTTGCAGTGAAGTTAGTGGTAATCAACAGAAGTCTCAACATGGACATTAGCAAGGAAGGTTCTTTTTGAGACTCACACATAGAAAAGCCCACAGGAGAACTGTGAGAGCTCACTTCAGGATGAAGCTGCAAGAGCTAAGTACATTTAACACCAGCAAATGCTGTCCATTGACCAACAGATGCAGGAAGGTTCTTCTTCCAACAACTACAGCTCCTGTGATGGGAACCTGGCTACCTGGAGTGCAGCTTCTTCTCCTGCTGCTGTTGGCTGGCCTACAGAGACCCACGGTGAGTTCCCAGGTAGGGTGTGATTGAAGAGGTGAGTGCCAGATGAGTAAAGCTCCAATAGAGCCTTCCCCTGGTGACCACCTTTCAATAACCTTTAGGCACTTGGGGTCTAATTTCATTCAGACAGCTTAAGTTATGCTAGTGAAAAGTGTGGAAAACAATTGTTTACAACTGTGGAATTCTTTACAGTTTGTAAATTTGATATAATGGAAGCTAGTGCCATGCCATTATTTTCTGGATTCTCCACAAAATATAAGTAAAACACTGCCTGTGTGGGACAAATAATGCAAAATTAACCAAGTCTACTTGGCTTTAGACTGTATCATATGAATCAACTCAAAAGAAGTATTATAATTTACAGTTCCACATAAGGGAAAGTAACCTAATGTTGAAAGGTAATAGCTACATATTTGACATTAGTAATATAATAAAGTTTTAGTTTATCATAATGAGACTTGACAAAATGTGATATTACTGATTTTGTATTTGGGCTTAAATAGATTCTCTAGATTTACTGGTAAAGTTACTATAAAGAGTTATTGGTTAAGATTATTTAAGCAGTCATAAAAATTTGTTCTAATTTACATACAACCAGATGATTTAATATAAATAACAGTGTAAATACCAAATGGTATTTTTATTTTAGTTTCAGCCTCAACATCTTTGACATTGACTGGATGGAACTTTATCTTTTAATATATTACTTAGTGAGTACTGCTTATTAGAAAAGTATTATTTTTTTTGTCAAGCAGGAAGCATATTGGGATTTAGGCCATTGAAATATGGCTGTGCATGATGGACTGATGGTACTTAGTGAACTTGTATTCAGACTCTACCTTCAGTTTAATATGCACTAAATATCAGTAAGTAATATTCAATTGGTTACTCATTAGACAATGTGTTTTTCCCACTTCTGATTTCCAAGAAAAGTGACTTTCCCAGGCACAGTCCCAACCACTGTCCAAACCTTTACACACTCTGCTACCCCGGAGGTGGGAAATTTTACCTGATTGGTAACATAAGGAAGAATAACCCGGTATGCTGAGTTTAACTCTGCTTTTCTTCTTCCTGGGAGCTAGCCTGAGGGCAAAGGCTAGGAGGTCTGTGTTCCTCCATGACAAAAATCTTACCTGCATAGGCTGCAAGTCAGTAGCGCCTGGAGCTGAATGGGCAAGGCTGCCTCATTCTGAGGTTTATTCCCAATAAGCCCACTCTCCATCAGACCAAAAGATGTGTGCCCCAACATGACATTATTCATTAATAAAAATGATATTTTAGCCCTCATCTTTGCTCTTTGTTTTTCCAATTTTTTAGAGCCTGAATAGAAGAGAGGGGATGCCTTTGAAGCACCCAACATCATTCATCACTTAAGTCTTTTCTTAAAGTTCAAAGTCTCAATATAGCTTTCAGGTATTTTGAAAAGAGTCCTTAAAACGCCCATGAGGAAATGAGAAGGGAGTCAATAGAGGAAATAGAAAGTAAAGCAAAACTTTAAGGTTATTAATCATTTTCTTCAACATACCCAATGTGCAAAAAAAATGTGATTTCAGTGATACAAAAATGGTCACTTCCTCTCTGGGGCGATGAGCTGGGGCGATGAGCATTTCTGAGCTTTCAGTGATATTTATAAAATCAAATTCCACCTCTAACATACGTCACTGATACAAGAAGGACTGAGTAGTGGAATGATTATGAGTGAAATTTACTTCAGCAAAGGCTGGTCTTGAGGAGACAGTTTCATAAAGCGCAGAAAATCTGCATTCAAATTCACCATCTGATTTGAAAAATATATAATCAATATTTTTTTCTTATAGGCTGCTATTAAAGTCAACTTTGACTTGGCACCAAATTCCTTTGATGATCAATACCAAGGCTGCAGCCAACAGGTCAAAGAGGAGCTAAGTCAAGGGGATTATTTCACAAAAGAACTAGAAGCCCGAAGGAATTATTCCAGGGTCTGGCATAATGCTCACCTAACTTGGCTGAGCCGAGGTAAAGCCCTCCCTGAGAACATGACCATCACACACGCTGTGGTCATCTTGGTTTACACGTTGAACAAGGATGTTCGCTCTGACTTCGCCAGAGCCATGGCCAGCGCTGCCAGGTCTCCGTGGCAGTATAAACATTCATTCCATTTCAAGTACCTACACTACTACCTGACCTCAGCAATCCAGCTGCTGAGGAAAAGGATTATAATGAGGAATGACTCTCTGTGTTATGAGGTGTATCATGAGGCTGATTTCTACTTGGAAGCCTCTGTAGGTGCCATCCTTCGATTTGGCCAATTCCTCTCCACCTCCCTCTTAAGAAAAGAGGCGCAGAAGTTTGGAAACCAAACTCTATTCACCATATTTACCTGCCTGGGTGCACCTATACAAGACTTCTCTCTCAAGGAGGAGGTCCTGGTCCCTCCCTACGAGTTGTTTGAAGTTGTAAAAATGAGCTACCACGCAGGAGGAAACTGGTTACAATTGCGGTCAACTGGAAATCTGAGCACATATAACTGTCAGCTGCTGAAAGGTATGAACTCACTCTTATCAGGATCAAAGACTATTATTCTTTTACAAAATATGTCTTTCTGAGTGGGCTTGGGGGAGAAAGGTCAAAAAATAGAAAGTGGCCTTCAATAACAGTGGAACTGACAGGTTGGGGTGGGGGGTAACTGCCTTATTTCTTGGTTTCCCTCTCTTCTTTCTCCTTACCTACCTCTAAAAATCTATTTCTACAATCGCTATTCTAGATGAGAAAGTAAATTTCATAAATAATAGTGCATAAAATATAGCATCTTTACCTTCTCCCTCAAACTCATTTTTTTTTGTTAAGGTCATTTCATGAGTAAGGAGTGCTAAAGGTCAATCAGGAGGCATGATTCATTCATTCACTCTTATCTATTAAGCATCTTCTTTGTTCAAGGAACTGGCATAGGAGGCCCCAGGCAAAATAAAAGGAATAAAGCAAAACTACTATCCTAGAAGGGTTTTTAGTCTAATGAAAAATAGAAATACGAACAAATATCTACACACAAAAGTACAAAGTAACACACCCAATGTTTAAGCAATGGTTGTGGCTGCTTAGTGTAGGAAGCTACTCATCCTCTCTGGGGGAAGTGAGGAAGACTTCGGGGTAGAGGACCACATGGGACCTGAAGGAAGAATGGAGGTTTTTAGCGAGAGAAGAGAGGAAAAGTCATCTCAAGCAGGAAACAGTGCACTGAATCACAGAAATTTCAGACAGCCTAGTGACTTCAGGGACTCTCCAAAATTCAGGATGGCTGCAGTGTAGGATGTACAGCAGGACACAGGCAGGGGCTAGGACTAGAAAAAGAGTCAGAGAGTGGTCGGGTCTGGAGGGTTCTGATGGGGCTCAGCTGTAAAAACTCATGCATTCCATGCTTAGGACTTCTGAACTTCGTGCTGTATGTACATAATAAGAAGTCACTAGAAGTTGTTAAGGAAAGGAGGAGCATCAGTTAGATCAATATTTTTGCAAGAACACTGATGGTATCATGGCAAATAAACTGAAGCAGGAGAAATTAGAGATATCATGATATTTTAAAAATTGAAAAGCTCTTTTTTTAGAAAAGCATGTCACTGATTCCATTTTATCCCTGTACGTTGCCAGCCATGGTCATTTCACAAGGCAATAGTTCTGCAGCAAACGCTGTGCCCTATTTGATTCAGAGGAAAGGGGAATGTCGTTATCCGTAAGTATAGTTGTTTACTCTCAACCCAGCTACAAAGATCATTACTTGGGGTGGGAGGGTCTACCTTTGAAATATCTTCTACTCCATCATTATCGCTGCTGTTGATAATACAGGCTATCAGCATTTCTCAACCTTTCAGAGCCATAGTGTTGCAAAGAGCCTTAAACCGGCATCACACCGAAGTCTAGGGCCCACTCACTCTGGCCCTAGACTAAGGGAAAGGTGACCTACCACACCTTTTATCCTCGCCCTTCTCTCCTCATCAGTGTGGCAGAAACAATGCAAGTGAAATGCATATCTGCCCCACAGATCCAACAGATTAGTGTTTGTAGAGGACAATGAACAACTTAGAGTAGAATCTGAAGAAAACTGAGGTTTTGTCATGAGAACATTTATAGCCAGGTTCCAGGATTCTTTGGAACTACACCTGACTAGGATACTGCGGCTTCAATTTTCATCATGAATCTGAGACAAATAACTATTCTACTAGGTTAACTAGCAGAGTAAAATATATTAAGTGAAAAATCATAGAACATTGATGTCAAGAAGTCAGAAACTGAGGGAGAGGAATTTGTAATAGAAACTATTACCCATGTTCTGCCACTCTGTAAGTCTCAAAGAAAAGTATCTCAACACCCTCCCACCCAAACTAGTGATCTTTTTTTTCCTGTGGTAAAACTACTCAAACACAACTTTAACTTGGCTTTGAGTTAAGGCTTAGCCAAGGGAAGCCCTGCGTATTACTAGGTTCTGGAAGCTTGGTTGGTCTTGACTGGATATTTGAAATCATGAATCATGCTTAAAGGAATCAGTAGTCTTGCATTGCTCTGTAAGTTCTCCATGGGCAGTAACTTGACTACACAGTCTTTCAGAGTTTGGCATGGAACCCAGGCAGTTCAATCCCAGATCTGCCCCCTCTGTGTTCATAGGCAGCCCGTATCACTTTTTGGCTGTGTTCTCAGTCAAGTTGCTTAAATGCTAAGTTTCTTCATGTACATAATGAGCATCATAGTAGAACCCTACAAAGCTCTTGTGACAATAAATTAAAATGCTAAATTATTCCCACACTCTCTAGTATACAATAAACGATAAATAAGTATTAACAACTATTAACTTTAGTCCCCTGGCACATATTTGTTGAATCAGTGAATTAATAAATAAAGTATTCTCTTTCATGCCTATGAGTGAGCTGGGCCTTGGGTCAGATGACCCTATAATTCAATTAACTAAAAACAGTTCACTATTTTCTAGAAAAAGAAACTGTTCTAGAAAGTTCAACCCTTAGTTTAAGACTAAGGAGCTGTAGCCATAATGTAAATGACTTGGAATGTGACCTCTTGCAATGTGGTTTACCATATCTATTTTTTTCTTAGAAATTTGCCAATTAGGAGCTTGGGCAGCCTTGGGAAAAAGAGACTAAATGGCAGGATAAAAATACCACTGGTCTTAGAAAGTTTTATGTTGTTCAAAGACATTGTTCCATAGACCAAATGCTGGAATCGGAGTGTCTTCCCAGCCAGTACAGTTCTAAAACTATCTGGGAGAGTCTAAGATGGAAAGGACAATCTTGAGCTACAAAGATGATATCTGTCCTTTGACTCCGCTCTGACTAAAAGTTGCAGAAACCTTACCTAAGCCTCATCTGCCATTGGTTTGTTGTTAGCACAGTCACTTTAGCTGATGACAAAAGACTATAGACTTGGAATGGACACTACAAATATCCACCTACTAATGTTTTTAAAACATTTTTATTGGTTTCAGAATACTTTCAGCTATTAACTGCACTGTTTTTTTCTCAATAAGTAAGCTATGTCTGAAACTTTCTTTATGTCATTTCTGTTAACTGCTAAATAATACTCTATCCAAACTTGTGACGCAGTATTGGATTGACATATACATGAACAACGGGAGGAGGGAAGTGGTGTATTTTCTTATCTGAGAGTCCTTCACTGGGAGGGACTAAGATCAACGTACAGTAGGGGAAGAAAAATAATTCTTCCTCTGCCCTTCTGTGTTCCTGGCTAAGACTCCTCCCATTGTAATGAAAAGACAGATTAACAAGAAAAATAATAATTTTATACATACAGGAGCCCCATAAAGATATGAGATTCAAAGACAGCCTGATACATAGAGCTTATACTGTTCCTGGGCTAAGGAAAGGGATAGGGATCTGAGGCTTTAAAGAGGAGGAAGATGATTCATAGGAAGATGAGAAGGGTAAACGCTTGGTAAACAAGTATGTTAGCCCAGCAATTCAGGTATGTCTCTCTGATACAAAAAGTTAACTCTGGTTGTAGCGCTCTTCTTGGTACAAGACCCCTTTTTAAATTCTTTTAGGCAGTTAAGGGGGAAGTAAAAAAATTTTCTGGAGTCTGCTGGGCCTTGATAGCTTTCAGCTCAAAACAGTCATTATGCCAAAGAGGCATGTTTTGGATGATGTAGTCTGCTCCCCTTCAGTCTCCTCAGCAGATGTGATTTTCTATATAACTACTACGGCCCACTCCACTTCTCCCAGTCACCTGGATCACACAATTCACCCTAGCTTAGGGAATTCACAGAGGGTGCTCTGGAGTACTGATATCCAATTTCTCACGAAAGTACAATCTTCTCAGTAGACTGTTTCCCTTCTATTTTTTTACTAACAGAAGCCATAAGCTACTCTATGTCCCAGAAAATCCCTATGAGCCAGTGACTTATGTTTCCTCTCCCGTTCCCTCTTAATGTAGCAGGCATGATATTTGAAAGCCAACATAAACACCTTTAAAAACTGGCCAGCTAGGATACTATAATTCTGCCAGAGAAAAGACAGTAGACTAAAGAGCATTCCAGTTATTCAATTTATTTCAAAGTTGGTTTTGTT
The DNA here is from genome assembly GCA_004027735.1 of Carollia perspicillata. Lineage (NCBI taxonomy): Eukaryota > Metazoa > Chordata > Mammalia > Chiroptera > Phyllostomidae > Carollia > Carollia perspicillata. Next base: position 5,262 of record PVKM010014812.1, on the reverse strand, counting down.
AACCTGTAACTTCAGTTCTCAAGTTCAGAGACTTCCCAGGAATTTGTCACCTTCAGAGAGTCGAGAAGTCAACTTAATAGCATAACGTACAGAGTCCAGCAGACATAAGGCTTGCTTCAGTGTGGTTGGTAGGGTACGTGAATGTCTCACATGAGATGGACAGCAATTTGAACATTTCACCTAAAATACCATATGGTGTGCTTGAGCATGATATTGTTATGTTATGGAATTACATGCTTGTGATTTTGTAATAAAAGATTTTGTATTAAAAAAGGAGCATAATTTGTCCTGGACCCTGTGTTTAAGGGAGTGAATTAGTAAAAGAAAATTTGTTTACAAGACATTCTAAACTAACAGTTTTCCCTTCTAATTCTTCTGTCGGCCCTCACATGGCCTATACTGGTTACCATAGAAACAGATGTTTTCAGGCCCATGGAAAGACTCAAAGTATGTTATGTTAGTTATTTGCCCTTAAATGTTGTTTGTTCAGCAAAATAATCTGTGCCAAAAATCTGTAGACACACAAATACATGCTCTGTTTTATATCATTGAATTCACAAAGAAGGATTTCTTTGTTAAAATGTTAAACATAATCCAAATTCTTAAGCATGTTTCTAGAAAAAAATGTATTCAATTGTTTGTACTGAGCCTTTACATGTTAACTTTGCTCATTATTAGCAGTGAAAACATGAGCAAATGGCTTAGTCTCTCTGTGCCTGTTTTTTCTTTTAAGTAAAATAGAAATAATTTTTTAAATAAAACCTACCTTATATGATTCTGGAATGTAAAAGCACTTAGAACAGTATCTGGCCCATGTAAGTAAGTACTCAAAACTTTTTAGCTACTATTACCATTATTATTGTTTACTTTATTAACTTCCTGTTCCATTTTATTCTGGGCTTCAATTTCCTTTTTTTTTTTAAGGATTTTATTTATTTATAGAGAGGGGTAGTGAAGGAGAGAGGGAAAGAAACATCAATTGGTTGCCTCTTACATGACCCCAACTAGGGACCTGGCCTGCAACCCAGGTATGTGCCCTGACTGGGAATTAAACCAGTGACCTTTCAGTTTGCAGGCTAATGCTCAGTCCACTGGGCCACACCAGCCAGGGCTAGGCTACAATTTTCTCACATTAGTTTTCCCTCTTTGTGGCATCACATTCACCTCAAAGTGAAGTGTCTGTGTCAGAAAGTGGAAGAAAGAACGAGCATGCAATTAAATGAATCTAGGAGGTCACAGGGCACAGTGGAAATAGAATAGACTCCAACCCAGTAAGATCTGGGCATATGTTAGTTATGTGGCCTTTGTGTAAATAACAACCTCTGAGCCTGTTCCTTCATTTATAAAATGGGGGCAATACTTGCCTGGAAGGGATGTTGTGATAGCAAGCAGTATCCACCCTCTCAAACACAGCTGAAAACTCCTAGAAAGTACTTTGCACATGGAAGCAGAATAATAGTTTGATGGTGCAAATGTGCGCTTCAGTAATATCAACAGTAGGAATAAGAGCAAAGGAAGAAATGAAGAAATAATGCTTATCATTTTTGAGTGCCAACTTTTTCCTAGACAACATTCTAAAAGATTGATGCTTATTACTCTCTGTACTTTGACAGAAAGAAGCTATAGACAGCATTTGTCTCCACATAACAGATTAACTAGACATACCGCATGCCAGTTTTACCTTTTTGGCTTTTTTTCAAGAGCTTGAATGTTTCTTTCTGAATCATTGATATAATTCACAAATTCAGACCTCAGGAACTAAAAGGTATAATAATTATATATTTCTCCCCAGACTGTATACCCTAAGGCAGATATAACCAAAATTAGATTATAATACACCAATAGAATTACAGTTGGGTAGCAATTAGTTCACAAAAGACTTTCACACACATTATGTGTTTAAGTCTCACAATGACCCTGGATATTGGGTTGTTGACCCCACTACGCTGATGTGAATATGAGGTTTAGAGAGGTCAAATGATTTGGGTGAGATTTTCCAATGGTTTATACATGACAACGGTAGGACGCTTTCCCATGTTTTTGGACAAAAAGTCCAGAACAATTTTCTCTATAAATTGCTTTTAGGAGACTTATTTGTCCCTTCAAAAATGTTACTGAGAACCTACCATTCGTTTAATCGTTTGTGACTGAGACTATTTACATTGTAATTCACTTTGCATGCATATAAATATATAAAAGCACATGTAACATAGCAGTAGTTTATTATTACATGTGCTGTGTGACTTCAGAGTTTTTTATTCTAACTTATTACATTATTAGAGAATGATGGTCATGACCTACAAAACTGATGTGACAAACCATTCATGGATCACAATCTCCAATTTGAAAAATATTGTACTAGAGTGCAGAGGAAATAAAAAGTATTAAATAGTCTAAAAGAAAGGACAAGTACAAAAGTAAAAGTAACATGAGGCATTCTCAAATGACTTTATAGATCATAGCTAATGTAATTCAGATGTTTTTCATTTATCGTTCTAAATACATTGTCTGTTAAAAAAAATGATGTGAGGTAGAAATGATAATGACTATAAGAAAGGTAAAGAAGAAGTAACAACACAATTAGAAAAGTTACTATAACCCGAGAAAATAAAATTAACATATGACATTTTTAACATCCTAGTTATTATGAAACAAGGCTTAGGAGGTGCTTTTGAAAGATGAGTGTGATCACAATACAGTAATGTCTCTATGTTTGTCTCTTGTTTGAGCATCACCATAATAGCAGTGAAGGAAAGCAAAGAATAGTGATAGTGATAACAGTATTTCCAAAAAGCTTGAGATGCTGTCATTTGACAGATCAGAAAACTGAGGCTCCCTGAAAGTAACTAACATGGTCCAGTCAGACAGCCAAGTGCAGAGCTTCAATGCCAAAGCTAATCGCTTCCAAAAACCATAATCTTTCCCTGCTGTGTTGTTTCACTATCAATATTTTCTGATAACTACTTAGTAGAACCATATCCCATTAAAGAGTGAGAAAGGTAGGAGGTTAGGGGTCATTGTGATCTCTAGCCTCAGGGAAGAGAAAACAAAACAAAAATGTTTGAGAGTCGTTCAATAAATGACTTGCTGATGTGGTTTTAATAGTTCATAGGTCCCTGTGAGAATTCAGATAATACAATTTTAACACAAACTTTGGTAAAATATTAGAAATATGTATGCATATAATTTTCCTTGCCTACTCTTATTAAAAATTAGAGGTTTGAAAATTACTGCTGGTATATATAGAATTCCAAATAAAAATCCCAGGAAACTCAATACATATTTTATATATTATATGAAAATATGGGGAAATATTTCTCCAGCATCAAACAATATGGTCATCCTATCAAACAATATAGTTAAATATTAAGGCAATAACAGAGTTGAATGTTTTTCTGCCTCAAATATCTTTTCCACCTTAAGAACCAGTGAAGTCTGGTGGGAGTGATTTCACTCTTAATTTAGACCATTTTAAAAGGTTTCCATCTCCTTCTATGTTCTCATCCTATTGTACTCTCTGACAATAATTATTGTGTATTCAAGTTTTGTTTTCATCAGCCACACCTAACTGGCTGCTAACTTTTCCCTGCTTCCTGTGAAGGGTGTATCTGTGCTGGCAGTACACAGACACACACACCAAACAGAAGTGTGAATACTTTCTGCCCACATTACAATAAAAACATTCTGTGAGGACATGCAACGTACAGAAAAGAAAGTGCAGTGGTTAAAAAGACAGAGTTGAGCCAGACTGCTTGAGTTTGAATGTTGCCTACACTACTTAGCAGGTGTATGATGTTTGACGAATGTCTTCACCTCTCCGCGTCACCATTTGATTAACTAAAAAATGAGGATAATGAGAATAACTACTTCATAGGTTTGTTGTGAGAATTAAATGAGTTAGTTTATAGCAAGTGCTTAAAATAGATTCCAGCACAGAATAAACTACTTAATCAATGTTAGCTTTAATAATGGTGATAAAGATAATGATAATTAAGGTGGGGATATTGGTGATAGTGATAATGCTGATGATAATAATAAAGATGGAAAATCAGGAGATCTCTACCACTAAGTAGTCAGGTAACCCGAAATAAGTCTCTTACTTTCTTGGTGCCTGTTTCATCCTCTGCAAAATGTGCAAGCTGAGTTCTATTAGAAATACCTGAGAATACTTTTTCAAGTAGCTAACTTCAAATAGTTTTATTAGAAATTTTCTAAGTTAGAAAAATGAATCAAAATAGAAATTACATAGATTTTTTAAAAACTCTATGCTACCTAAAACACCTCTAATTATTTGTTTGTTCATTTTTACAGCTTCCAGCAAAAAGAATACCCCTGCTCCTACAGTTATTGTTGTTCTCTCCATTTTGATCAATGTCATCATCTCTTCCAAAAGTGGAGTATAAAGGAACCTTGCCATTTTGATTTTCCTGAACCCGTTTGCTTTATTTCAGACAGGACGCCCAGAATATCCTTGGGGAATCACCCCTCTGCCACAATCAATTGATGCACAGTAAGGCTTAGCCCATTGCCTGTGAGTGGGCCTGTAACTCAGTATGTTTCTGCTCCATGGACACAGAGATCCACACTAGAGTAGAAAATGACCCAATCAGAGTCTGTGAGATAAATTCAGGGTACTATTTTGGCACTGGGATTAGGATTGGGGTGGGGCCTTTTTTTTAATTGGAGGTGACCAAAAACAGAATATGAGCCTAGAGCTGCTAGCAGCTATCACATCCCCAAGAGGGGAGACTTTATCTCCCTGAGAATGGAGTTAACACAGTAAAGGAAGAGTTAAGAAATAAAGAAAACTAGGTCCACATGAGAGTGTGTGAGCCCCTAGATCCAACGGTGCCTGAAACTAGATCCTGTGGGCTTTTGAATTACATGAATCAATAAATTATATTTTTGCTTAAATAATTTGAATTAAACTTTTTATCTCAAGCAGTTGGGGGAGTTATGGTGAATGTAAGGACACTCCCTTAATTTTTATTTAGTAGTCCTGAATAAGAACAAATCAAATCTTGAGTTAGAAAGCAAAGGACAACTTCATCAAATGGAAAAACTTTTTGATGTTTGATGTCAAAAACATAAATATCACAAAAACCCAGAAACATAATTAAGGAGTGAATTTTCTCCAGAGATTTTTATTAGTATTCAAGACCAGATTAGTTTCCTCCCTCAGATGGGAGGAAACGTGGAAACTTGAGAAACACAAAGGAAAGATGTTAGTGAAATCACTATCACTGCCAGTAATGGGGTGTT
>PVKM010014811.1:0-28580 GCA_004027735.1 Carollia perspicillata | reverse complement strand
CTGCCAACAGCAAGCAAGGCTCAACTACAAGAGGAGGGCGTATTCAACCCACACGAAGGGTGCACCTCAAATACACAGCTTGGGTGATGGGAAGGCTGTGCCACTGGACCCTACAGGACACCTACTACGTTAGGCTACACTACCAAGACAGGGAGTCATAGGAGCTCCCCCTAATACCTAGAAACAAATACAGGGAGGCAGCCAAAACAAGAGACAAAGAAACATGGCCCAAATGAAAGACCAGAACAAAACTCTAGAAAAGAGCTAAACAAAATAGAGATAAGCAATGTATCAGATGCAGAGCTCAAAACAAATGGTGTGGAAAATAAGGAAGCAAAAACCAACCTATCAGCAACAAAAAGAATTCAAAAAATGAGGACAGTATGAGCAGCTGCTGGTACAACTTCAACTCATCCAACATTTGCATCACAGAGGTACCAGAAAGAGAAGAGAAAGAGCAAGACATTGGAAATCTGGTTGAAAAAAATAATGAAAGAAAACTTACCTAACTTGGTGAAGGGAACAGAACAGACATTCAAATCCAGGAAGCAAAGACAGTCCCAAACAAGTTGGATGCAAAGAGGCCCACTCTAAGACACACTACTATTAAAATGCCAAAGGTTAAAGATAAAGAGAGAATCGTAAATGCAGCAACAGAAAAGAAGTTAGTTACCTACAGGGAAGTTCCCATATGACTGTCAATTGATTTCTCAAAAGAAACTTTGCAGGCTAGAAGGGACTGGCAAGATATATTCAAAGTCATGAAAAGCAGGGACCAACAGCCAAGATCGTTCTACCCAGAAAAGATAGCGTTGAGAATCAAAGGGCAGGTGTAAAGTGCTTCCCAGACAAGAAAAAAAAAACTAGAGTTCATCATCACCAAACCATTATTATATGAAATGTGAAAGGGAATTATGTAAGAAAAAGAAGATAAAAACTATGAACAATAAAATGGCAATAACTACATATCTATCGACAAATCATAAAAACTAACTAAGCAGACAAGAAGAACAGAGACAGAATCATGAACATGGAGAGCGTTTTGATGGTTGCCTGATGGGAGGGGGGAATGGGTGAAGAGGTGAGGAGATTAAGAAGTACAAATAGTTACAAAATAGCCACAGGGATGTAAAATCCAGTACAAGAAATAGAATAGACAAAGAACTTATAATCATGATCCATGGACATGAACAATGGTAGGGAGATTGGCGAAGGGTATGGGGGGTGCTGGGTGGAGGGAGGGCAAAAGGGCAAAAATCAGGATAATTGTAAAAGCATAATCAATCAACAATAATTAAAAATGCATGAAACCAAGATTTGGATAATGAGTATTCACAATTATCTGAACTCTTGCTAATAAAAATCAGGAACCAAATAGGTGTGGCTAAAGAAGGGACAGTTGTAGTTTTAATTTGCTCTTCTTTTATTTCCGTGTGTTTAAGGGTGCTTCTTAGCATTTTTTCCATAAACTCTCTCTGCTCATGTCATTTGCCCTTTTTCCTAACAGGCTGATCTCCTTTCCTGCCTCGAAATGCTCTTTATGTATGAGGACAGTCTTTCAAGCTTGATAAGCCAAAGATTCTCTACACTGCTTCCACTGAGCAGGATCACTTTCTGCTAATATGGCACCTTTGTGCAGTAGTTGTTACATTCAGCTCTACTATCTCCTAGTCTGATTAAACCTTGTCCACAAGGGCTTATTCATCCTGCTCACCTTTACATCTGCTCCCCTTGCCACATACAAAGGATATTTATTATTTTTTAGAGTTGAGATTTCTGAGATCAGCTATCCCTGGGTTAGCTTACTATTCTCCATGTTTCCCTCATGTACTGCCTATTACTTCTTACACACTTTTTGCAACCTGCACTTTCCATGTCTCCAAGTATGCTTTAAAAAAAAAAAGAGTTTACTTCTGGCTGGTGGCTCAGTTGGTTGGAGCGTTGTGCCATACACCAAAATGTTGTGGGTTCAATGCCAGAGAGGAGGAAACCCATCAGTGTTTCTCATATTCTCACATAGATCTTTCTTTCTTTCTTTCTCTCTCCCTCCCTCCCTCCCTCCCTCCCTCCCTCTCCCCCTTCCTTCCTCCTCCCTCCCTCCCTCTTTTTCTTAAAAAAATCAGTAACATATCCCAGAGTGAGGATTTTTCTTTTTAAAAGAATTCTCAGAAGGTTTTTTTCTGTTCACCTTGTTATTTCTGTATTACACCTGATAAGAAAAATGCCTCAACAACATCTTGGTAAGACCAAAAGTCTGATATTGCAAATACTTAAGTAATGTCATAAAATGGTTTCAACAACACATCATCAACTTTCCCGAAACACTCATCAACAATGAATACTTTGTAAAAGGTTAAGAGTCTTGCCAAAGGTCATCCAAGCTAGTAAGAGGCAAAAATCTCAGCTTGAACCTATTTTAAGCATTATTTAACTCTCAAATTGGTATTGTTGGGATAATCCACATCAACTGCTTCAGAACATAAATGATATTTTGCCCTTAGTGTCTTCTGAATCAGTCAAATTCAAATATAATAGAGGTGTTAGTTTCCTTCTTCTATAATTAAGTAAATGTCTAAAACAATCACATGTAGCCCTGGCTGATGTGGCTCAATCAATTGAGCGTTGGCCTGTGAACTGAAAGATCACTGGTTTGAATCCCAGTCAGGGCACATGCGTGGGTTGTGAGCCAGGTCCCCAGTTGGGGGCATTCAAGAGGCAGCCAATCAATGTTTCTCTAGCTCTTTCTACCTCCATTCCCCTCTCTCTAAAAATTAACAACTAAGGTATCTTTAAAAAAAGAAAAAATAAAATTATCACATATAAACCCCTGAAATATACATACTTTGTTCAATACATTAAAAAATATTGTTTCTTTACAATTGCATACACAAAATTATCTCTGGCAGAATCTTGAGCAGAAAATCCCCAACAGATGTACTTCACCAGCAATCTTGGTATAAAGCAAATAGGTATTTGTTGCCTGTAATTGTGCTTCCCTGAAGGGGAGCAGTAGTTCCGCCATAATACATGTAGGGGATCACTTAATCAATAAATAATGGAAAAGTCTATCTATAAGAGTACCATGGTCTTTTCGAACCACAAGACACACCTAGATTTTAGAGGAATAAGAAAAAAATTGTGAAGCAAAAAGTGTGGTAAAATATTTAATAACATAATATTTCACCAATGTGAATATAAACAGAACTCAACAGCAGCATTAACAACCATTATTCCTCCCAAATTGGCAGGGCAGTAGTGCGTCTTATAGTCCAAAAATACAGTGGTTCTTCAGTGTGGGTAAGAATCATGATAAAATGCTTGTTAAAATGCAGGGTTATAAAACCCATACCTAGGGAAGCATTCCTTATATAAATCTGTATACAAAAGTATCGGTATCTGTATTACTCACAAATCTCCTATATTGGTAGGTCCATATGCCACTTTAAGAAAAGCTGCTTGTAAGCCATGGAATCAGCAATCTGCGATATACAGGATGACCCAGTTTTAGAGATAGAGACAGAAAAGGCAAGAATAGTTAGGGAATAGAAGCAAACACATTTCCCCCTGACTGCCTTGGGCCACTTAATCATCTGAACCTTATTCTCTCAAATGCCAGAAACCTACAGTTCAATGACGTATTTCCTCAGAATGTCCTTAAGAAGCTTCCCAGAGTATAAGCCAACCATCACTGTTCTTTCCACAAGAAAAGTGTCTTTTTCCTAAGATATTGCCCAAGTTTAAACTAACCAAGATTGAAAACCTCCAGGAAATCTATTCCAATATGGACTTCAACTCACCAATGGAAACTTCCTTCTAATTTCTATCTTCTACAGAAACACCAAGAGCTGCCAATTTCTATAGAAAGTCTGAGTAAACCAAGACAAAAGTTTACTCAACTGGAAAAAATTGTCAGATAACAATAGTTTATTTAAACTGAGTTTTAGAAAAATACATGATAACCTTTGGGGACAGTTGTTATGTTTTAACAGCACCCTGCCCCTTTGCATTCCCAATGAGATCCTCCAGAGGCCAAAAACCAATGCTTTTTTTTTTTTTAAGTTTGTTTGTTTACTATTCGAGAGGCAGGAAGAGAGAAAGAGAGAGAGAAACACTGATGTGCAACAGATTGATCAGTAGCCTCTCACACACCCTCAACCAGCGAGGGACCTAGCCCACAACCCAGGCATATGCCCTAGCTGGGAATCCAACTGGCAACCTTTCAGTTCACAGGCCGGCACTCAGTCCACTGAGTCACACCAGCCAGGGTCAATGCTTTTTAATTAATGAAATTAAAGCTACTACTCCAAAGTACAAAGCTTGTCCAGGAAAGGTGCTCATTCCCATCTCTGTTTCCCCAGTCTGTAACCATAACCGCCCTCTTTTCTTCAACCTAGAATCATTCTTTAAGGCCCAATTAAAACACTAACTTCTAAGATCAGCTCCTGGTATCCTCCCAACCCAGTTATCCCCTCTCTACCCTATCTCTAAATCAACTAACTGCCTGACTGCCCTTTCCTGTCTACCTACCATTTATTTTAGCCTTTAAACAACATACTCTAATAATCATCATAATTATCACTGTTCCAGGAAATTCTCTCTACTCCAGACCTTAATGAATTGCTTCTTTCAAGTGCACAAAATTAAGGATTTCAATTGAAATACTAAGCACCTCTATACTAGCACTGTGAGAGCCCTGATGATAAAGATAAAAGGTACAATTTTCAAAATATAAAAAAGGATAAAAATGAATAAAGCATTACCTCTGATAATGACCTTAATGCTTTAGTATTTAGGGGTGAAAGGTACTAAAGTCTACGACTTACTTTGAAATGCATCCTGCCCTGGCTGGCGTAGCTCAGTGGATTAAGCGCGGGCCTGGGAACCAAAAGATCGTGGTTCAATTCCCAGTCAGGGCACATGCCTGGGTTGCAGACCAATTCCCAGCAGGGGACCCATGACAGGCAAGCATACATTGATATTTCTCTCCCTCTCCTCCTTCCCTTCTCCTCTAAAGATAAACAAATAAAATGTTTTTAAAAAAAGAGAAATGCATCCAAAAAACGGATGATTGATGGACAGAAAGGAGTGATGGCTAAGTGGATGGCTATTTGACCAAGCAAATATAGCAAAATGTTAAAGGTTGAACTAGGTAATGGGTATATGGGTGATCACAGTACAATTATATATACTGTAAACTTTTCATAATAAAATGTTGAGGGAAATGAATGAAAGAGTCATGTGCCTCCCTTAAGAGAGCTTACAGTACAGTGAAGTTGTCACACAAGCAATTATAATTGAGTACCATGAAAGTACACTAGCATAAATATGCATAGGAAGTGTCAGAGCACAGAGAAGTGGCTCTTAACAGAGAAAGGGGAGCTCAGATATGGTTTCCAGGTGACCCAAATCTATATCTGGAAGGATATGAACAGTTACGCCAGCAAGTGGGGTCATAAATGTTTTAGACATTAGAAACAGCTCAAAAAAAGAAAAAAGTGGGTTTCAAACAACAAAGTATGTTAAGGTAACTAAAAGTAGTTAGATGCTACAGCAATATATAAGGGAAGGAAGGGAGGGAGGGAGATTGGTTGGTTTGGAATGCCCTGATAAACTCCTTCTGAACCTCAATCATCATCTCCCCTCTGGAAGGCACACTCCCTGAACTCTCCCAGCTAATCACTACCTCTCTGTTGCTATACACAAGCTTCCATCATTTACAATAATGATCCTGTTTCCTTAGGTATCTTCTGTATTAAGACTCTGGACTCTTTAAGGATAAAAACCGCACCTTATAAACAATTCACTCTGAAAAGACACTAGTATAAATAAGTAAAGTCTATTCTTTTGACATAAAGTATGCCCTAAACAACATCTCCATGAACTTCCCACACAACAAAAAAATGTCTAGGCTAATTTAGTGTACATAAATAATGATAATATCACTTTTTCTATAAGAAAAAAGATTAAAATACATGTATGACCAGAAAATGTATGTAGTTTTAAAAGCAGTAGGAGTGATTAGATTCATAAATAAAAGTACATACTGCTAAAAAATGCTCTGATATTATAAAATATAAGATAGCATCATCAAGTGAAAAGAACAAGATACAGACCATATAAATTGTATCTGGCCCTGGCTGGTGTGGCTCAGTGGACTGAGCGCTTGCCTGTGAACCAAAGGGTCGCCAGTTGGATTCCTAGTCAGAGCATATGCCTGTGTTGTGAGCCAGGTCCCCACAGCTGGGGTTGTGAGAGAAGCAACCACACACTGATGTTTCCCTCCCTCTCTTTCTCCTCCCCTTCCCCCCCTCTCTAAAAAATAAATAAAATCCTGGAAAAAAAACTTGATCCGATTTGTTTATGCTTAGTGATTTTCTAGAAGGATACAAAGAAACTATCAGCAGAAACTACTCTCAGTAAACTGGGAATGGATGGGATTGGAATTTTTCACTTTACACCCCTTTTGCATTCAATTTTTTACCATCAGCAGAAATCATAATTTTATACAATAATAAAATTCTCCCTTCTTTTGAAGCAGCTTGCACCAAACATTTTAAAAAATTATTTGAAGACATGAGGACCATGCTACAGAACCCAGAAGTTTTCTGGAAACTGCTTCTGTAAAATATACAATCACCAAGAAAAGCAAACATCCCAGAGAATTACAGTACAGGGAACTCTGGTTTCACTTGCAGACATACTCCCTGAAGATTAATTTTAAACAAATTATATAGATGGATGGATGGATAGATAGATAATATGAATGAATAAGAATGAATCAATTTAACAATGCTCTTATAACTGAAACACAACTGGAAACAACTGAAAAAGCACTCTGGTAAGTTTTCAAACCACCTAAACCATCATACCATTTCCCCAGGCAAATTCTATTAAGCTTCTTTTAAAACCAGAATATAAATGAGAAATGCAAGAATCAACTGGTACACTGTGCCTTGTAGTACTCACAGATGAATGGAAAAAGAGAAGGAATCAAACTAACACCTCAACCAGTCTTTTTCTAGGGAAGCAATGAAACAGAAAAGAACACACATACCATAAAATATATCAACCATAAAATACATGAAGTAATTCAGAAAGCAGAGAGCAGTAAAGTATTTGCTTTGCTGATTGACAAGACAAGCTACACAAAAAGCAATGGGCATAAAAGATTACAATGGATGGCTTAAAGCAGCAATTTTCAACTTTTTCCACTTCATGGCACACATAAACTAATTACTTAAAGTCTGTGGCATACCGAAAAATGTATTTTTTGCCAATATGACAAAAAATAGGTTTACTTTTGATTCATTCACACTAGACAGCTATTGTTGTGGCTGTTGTCATTTTTTTTATTTGACAGTCTAAGGGAAAAGAGGTCAAGAGATTCTGACTAAATAGTCAGGTATTGCATGTTTTAAAAATTCTTGTGGCACACCCATTGAAAATCACTGGCTTAAAGCATGCTTCTTTCATGTCACCAAGAAGTTATAGATTCTCAAATAAGTCCATTAAGGTATAAAAATAGTTATATAAGCTATAGGTCTACTTATAGTAGCTATAATTCTCAAAAACAAAAATAAAAGAATAACACTAAAATTCCATGGTAAAATGCAATAGGTTGAATGATAATGTGTGCTGAGAGTTTACTAGAATAAAGTAAAAGTCCAGTATTTGAGACTATTCAAGTTCCCTCAACGTTAAAAAAACAGTATATTGGCCCTGGATGGGGTGGCTCAGTGGACTGAGTGCCGGCCCATGAAACAAGAGGTCGCCAGTTTGATTCCTAGTCAGGGCACATGCCTGGGTTGTGGGCCAGGTCTCCCATGGGGGGGTGGGGCGGGGTGTGCGAGAGGCAACCACATTGATATTTCTCTCCTTCTTTTCTACTCTCTAAAAATAAATAAATAAAATCTTAAAAAAAAAAAAAAAAAAAGAAAGCAACAAAATATTGGACCATGTCATCTAGGCCGCACACTGGACATTTTTAAAACAAATGTTCTTCAGTGCTTACTACACAGGGAAGAGTATGACCTTGGTTCCCACCAAATACTTACAAAATTACCTTTAAAGAACTCAGTACAATCACACAGTATCCATTACCCTAATAAATTACTTATTTTTTTTCTCCACAGGCTTTATGCATATGTGCATGCATGGTTTGTGTGTGCATGGATGCGTGGGTGTCAATTTTTCAAAAATATAACCACAGAATGGATATTTATTGTACATAATTTTAATTTCTATATGCATTTCGACCATTTTTGTAATTGTCATAATAAAATCTAATAGTTCCATGAAATTCTACCAGATATGCTGTCTCATAACCTACTTATTTCTTGTTAGACATTAAAATGGACCCCAATTATTTCATTATAATAACTAACATTGCTTCCTGTTTATAGACTTTACATGGACTCATTTCCTATTTTCATTGTTAGATTGAAGTAGATCAACATTTATTTTAGGGCTCTTGATTAGGGATAAGGTCTATGTCTATGATTTTTTGCCATTTGTAAAATGGGGAGATTTGTACCTGTTCTTCACATATTTGATGCCTAAGGATTAAAAATGAAAGTTAGTTTAGTACCTGGACTTTAGTAAGGCTCAATAAGTGGTAGCAATGTTAAAAACTTCACATCCACTAACATTTAAAGTCAGAAATAGTTGTTCACATCAATTTGTATGAAAGCTAGGTAACATTAAACCTTTGGTCATATTTGCTACAAATGCTTTCCCAAATTTGTTTTCATCTTAGTTGTTCCCTTCTGCAAAGAGGTGAGTTTCATCTCTCTGACATTTTGTAAAATAAGCTTAACATTATTGAACATGTTCCATGTTTCATAAACTTAACATTACACACTATCTTTAATTTTTTCCAGATGATATCCTGCCCATTCTACAAATGAGAAAAAAGAAATTTCCAGAAGGCCATACAGTTAATGAGGAAAGAAGTCATAGGATTCCAACTTAAATCTGCTTGACTCTAAGGCTTACTGTCTCAAAATACATTCCAACATTTTTAGAAGCTATTCACCATTACAAGCACAGACATGAACCAGAAAACTATTATGAAACCCTAATATCTGTGTTATTGGGTTGGCAAAAAAGTCCATATGGTTTTCTCCATAAAGTAAAAGACACATTTTTCATTTTCACCAATACCTTTATTGATCTGAATATTTTGAGTATGTCGGCTATCTCTCACATGGTATAATGTTGATTGTTCTCAGTTAATGTCTCAATTTGGTCACTATTAACTTCAACTTGTCTACTCGACCACAGAGCATCATCCAGCAAAAAATATCTAGCACAAAACTTTGCAAACCACTCTTGACACATTCAATCAGTCACAATACCTTCTTCATATAATGCACAAATCTTTTTTTTTTGCTTCAGTTGTGCTTTTACCTTTCTTGAAATAATATAGCATAATATGTTGAAGATGTTGCGTATTTTCCTCCATCTTCAGTATTAAAATGGCTACATGAAAATTCACTTATTTTGGTTTTTTAAATGCATGCTGATAGGACAGCTGTCACAACAGAATTTAACAAACTTGTTTCAAATGAAGTTCAAGACAACTAAGCACTACTAGAGCCATAGTACGGAAAAAACAAATGAATTTTTTGGCCAACCCAGCATCTGCCAGCCAATTCATCCTAGAGCATGCACATCTCCAAGATCAAACACATGGAAGATTAGAAACAATACAGAATCAATCTGAGGAAAGCTGGGTAAGAATTCTGTCACATTAGCTTTGTAATGTTAAATTACTTCCTATACATATAGGAGGTTAGAGTTAAAACTTCTTCCTGATCTAAAAATCTATGGTTCTAAAGAACACAGAACCATATCAGGAAACAGATATATATTCTAGTGTTTCTGTTAGCAATTCTAGTTGTGTGGACTTGGACCATGTTGTCTGGCTCCTCTGAAAGGCTGATCCATTTGTAAAATAGGATGAATACCACAAGACATCCTTCCCTAAATGATTATTATGAGGACAAAGTGAAAATGCTATGTAAACTCTACAATGCACTAGAAGTATGGCGGGATCATCACTACTATTACATTTGATTAACAAACATAATGAGTGCCACACTCAGAATTTGACATTAAGTAATACATTCTACAGTGGAGAGTACAATACAAACACACACGCCATCCCTAATCTTCCCAAAGATGGTGGCAAAAAAGCAGTTTACAGTTGACCCTTAAACAACGCAAGTTTGAACTGCAGAGGTCCACTTTACGAGCAGATTTTTTCCAATAAATACTGTAAATGTATTTTGCTTCTGATTTTCTTAATAACATTTTCTTTTCTCTAGCTTGTTTTATTGTATGAATGCAATATATAATACCTATAACATACAGAATAAGTGTTAATTGTGCTATCAGTAAGGCTTTCCAGTCAGTAGTAGGCTATTAGTAGTTAAGTTTTGGGGAAAGTCAAAAGTTATATTTTGACTCCCCTATATTTTACACACTATGAGTGTGTGCAGTGGGGTGTCAGCACCCCCAACCCCTGGCACTGTGCAAGGATTAACTGTAGTTTGACTAACTGTTCTTTTTTCATCTGCTTTGGATTTCTTACCTTCTGCAACCTGCAAAAGACATTTGTCTTCATTTGGAAATACAGCAGGTCCTCAACATCATTTCATTCAATATCATGTTGTTATAATGTTGATAAGATGCCATAAGAACTTAACTCATTTCTGCCCTGTCTGGTGTAGCTCAGTGGATTGAGTGCGCGCCTGTGAACCAAAGGATCATGGTTCGATTCCCAGTCAGGGCACATGCCTGGGTTGCAGGCCAGTTCCTGGCAGAGGACGCATGAGAGGCAACCATACATTGATATTTCTCTCCCTCTCTCCTTCCCTTCCCCTCGAAAGATAAATAAATAAAATATTTTTTTTTTAAAAAAAGAACTTAACTAATTTCTATCAATTGGCCTGTGGTAAAATTGGTTTCATTACACATTGTTTTGCTTCAAGTCATAGAACCTATCAAAGACATTAAATGAGGGCTTAGTGTACACCAAATCAGAAGCTTAGGAATAAATCCTTGTCCTAACTTGTGAAGATAAAACTAATTAGAAGAAAACCTGCTAGTTGTCATAAGTCAGAAAATGAGCCCAGACATAGTTACACACAGCAAAAGATTTACTTAATGAACCTTTGGAGACTGGTGTCTTTTTTGAGCTTTACCTCCTTCTTGTATCTATAGTAATACTAATAAGCCCCTCAAATGAGGGGCTTGTTACTCAAAACTTATTCTACCTTCCCGAACTAATTTTTTTAAAAAAAATCCCTGAGCAATTTCTAATAGTTTAGATATTTAGTTCCATTCACAACTAGGGTTGAATTTATTTCTAAGTATTTTAATCAGTATCCAGTTAAATTGTTAAATAATTCATTCAACAAATGTTTCTTGAGTTCCTACTATACCAGGCACTGTTAGACACTGAGGTTACAGCATTAAACAGCAAAGCCCTTGTTCCCGTGGTACTTAAATTCTAGTAGGAGGAAGGAAGGCCGCAAAGAAACAAGAAAATACCAAGCAGTGATAAAAGCTACCATGAAAATAAAACAAGGTGATTGTATTGAGAGGGAAGCAGGGCTCCACTCACTATATTTAAACATAATATAACATGCATGTTTTAACTAAAGTTATAAATAATACATTTTATGTTCCTAACTAAAATAAGACAATCTATAGACTGTCTAAAATTAACTATTAGAATTAACTATAATTATATAATTAGAATTAGAATTAACTATAGAATTAACTATTCTATATTTTCCATTTACCCCAAACTTCTCTCCCCAAACCTGAAAATTTTTTCACTACAAAGTTGCTAGTATATCTTTAATCAATCTAAAGTTAAACAGTCCAGAACATTCTCAAATATCCTAAAGAAGGTTATTCTTTCCCACAGGTTTCGATTCTCAATAGAGGAAGTCTATGTACTACTTCTACCTGGCATAACCATGAATGTAATTGTCTCATATAATTATTTTTTTTTTAAGAATGTGCCGTGGCTAGTGCGGCTCAGGGGACTGAGTGTCCACCTGCAAAATGAAAAGCTCAAGGGTTCGATGGTTGCCCGCCAGGTCCCCAGTTGGGGGCGTGTGAGACAACCAATCAATGTGTCTCTCACACACTGCTGTTTCCCTCTCTTTCTTCCTCCCTTCTCCTCTCTCTAAAGATACATTATTTTTAAAAAAGAGTGATGTCTAACAGTCAATTTTACTTTCTCTACCCTACTCATGGCTAAGAATTATCATTAGTATCAAAAAATAGGATAAACAACTAATAAAATTTTGATCTCACTGTAGTCTTCATTGCTAAAAAGATTACACCACACTGAAAGAAAATGTGAGCTTTTCCCACTGGTTCTCTCACAGTATTTACAATTTACAGAACAATTGGGCACAGCTAAGCCACAAACTGTCCACTGAATGCAACTTAGCACTACTGGGCTAGACAAGAGGATGCATAGATTATTGCTGGTTTCCTAAGCAACTGCTGTTTGTAAATTAAAATGAACTAAAACCATGAATAAGGTGAACAGACATTACAAAATACACAGACCCAATTTAAACTAATTAGATACATCTACTTAATACTAAAAACCATCACTACCAGTAATTAACCAGAAAACTACTACTGTATACTCATAATTAAAAGGCCCTCAGGTTAAACTGAAGTGCTGTCTGTCACATTCAAAATACCTTGCTCAAAAATAAGGAGAAATATTCATTCTAGCTAGTAATCAAAGAAAGGCAAATTAAAGAACCTGAAATACTACTGGCTAACCGCTTAAAATAACATCTCCAAAGCAAGGATAATGTGGTTGTCATATATCACAGCAGTGTTAGCTCTGCAAGTAGAGTACAACCCTATTGGAAAACAATGTATCTTCATTTACAAGGAGCTTTAAAAGTTCATACTGACTGACGGCGTGTTTCCACTTCTGGACATAATTAGATAGAAAAGAAAAAACAACGCTACACATAGAAGCAGTGCCATCAAAATCAGAGAAGAAAGAGAAAAATGTATTACAAGGAAAATAATTAGGCAGTTCATGGTATGGCACTCAGAAAAAGACAAAAGTGTATATGACTACATTGGTTCTGGGAACCAATTCCTATGTGTGTTGGGGGATTTCCCACACAACACCAAGTAATTCTCCAGACACCAGCTGGTGTCCTACAATTCAACTCATTTCTGACACTATCTGCCCAGATACAGCACCAGATTCCACAGGTTAAGGGGTTAAATCCTACAAGACTGCCTCTCTCCCCATTTCAGAGGCCAGGGGCAAGTCTAAGTTATTACCTCTGCTTCTGACAGACTGGCAAGGGTCCAACGATCCAACGACCCCTTCCTCAGGTTAACTGGTTAGCTCTGCTCACAGAACTGAAGAGAAACATTACTTACCAGATCACCAGTTTATTATAAAAGCATAACTTAGAAACAGCCAGATGGAAGAGATGCATATGGCAAGGTATGGGGCTTGGCACTTTCATCCCTCTCCGAGGGCACCCCTCCCCCCAAATCTCCACTTCTTCACCAACAGGGAAGGTAAGCTCCCTGAACACTGTCCTTTTCAGTTCTTATGGAGGTTTCATTACAGAGACGTGGTTGATTAAAACATTGGCCACTGGTGACTGAGCTCCATCTCCAGCCCCTCTCTCCTCCCTGGAGGTCCAGGGATGAGACTGAAAGTTCCAACCCTCTAATCAGAGTTGGCTCCACTGGCAACCAACCAACCTTCATCTTTAGGTACATTCCAAAAACCACTTCATTAACATAAGACACCTTTACACTCTCAGCACTTAGGCAGCTCAGTACCAGAAAACAGGAAGACCAAATGTATGTTTCTTATAAATCACAGTACTGCAATAGCCCTACCTCACATCGTAGTCAAAAATGAATTACAGATACATTAAAATTTTAAACGTGGAAAAAAAGGCAGAAGAGATTTTCATGTGGTAGGTAGGGAAGTGGGGTGCTGCTGCAGGGGATTACAGTGGAATACGAAAAAGCATTTAATGTTTTGTATTATTTTCATTTAATAATACTTACATTATTACAACCGTATAAAACATATACATGGCACTCTGCACTTGCCCTTCTGGAAAAGTTAACATACTTAATTATAACTGCTTATTTAATCTTTTGTACCCCTACTAGACTATAAATTCTATGAGGGCAGGGCCCAGGCTTCTCTTGTCCATTACTAAATCCCCAGTGCTTACTTAGCACAGTGCCTGCTACATACTAGACACTCATTTGTGAACCAATTCTTCTTCTGGGCATATACACAAAAGAATTTAAAATAGGAACTTGAACAGGTATTTGTACACCCCACAGCATTTTCACAATAGCAAAAAGGTGGAAGGAATCCAACTGTCCATCATGGATGAATGAACAAAATGTCCTGAAGAACTGAGGAACCAAGCCAGGCAGAGGGACCAGCAACAGAAAAGCCCTGAAGTAGGAACCTATTGCAGCAAATTGTTTATTTCGTTTAGGCCTCAGTTTTCTCACCTGCAAAATGTGTATAATATCCTCAAACACCCAACACACGAAATGTACTCAAGAAAGAAGATTATAGTTATTTGGGGGCCTATCATGCCAGCAAAATCCTCAGCATATTGTCTGGTAGGCAGAAACTACTCAGAAAAGGTACTATTATTGAATTCCCATAATAACATATAAGGCAGCTGGTATTATTCTATGCTTGAGAAACCTGAGGATCAGAAATTTACCTAATCCTCTGCTAACCTTTAAAATTCCTGTAAGGATAAACAAACATAATTCCACAATTAAAGGGAGGGCTTAAATAAATACATCGCCAGGATGAGGAAACCACTCATGTTAATGTCAACTAATCAGCAGCATGGTGCTGCAGCATTAAGAACATGGACTCTACAGCCAGACAGCCCGGGTTCACTTCAAGGCTCTCCACCTCTTCCTAGGTACAGCAGGTGCTCAAATAATGTTATTTCTTTCAACATCATTTCAGTTTGATGAAAAATTCAATTCCCAGCCAGGACTCCTGTGTGAAGTTTGCATGTTCTCTCCAAGCACTTCGCTTTCATACCACATCACAAAGATGTGCATGTGAGGTGAATTGACATGTCTACACTGTCCCAGTCCCAGTGGGTGTGCGTGGGTGTGATTGCCTCTCCCTGTGTGGGAGGGCAACCTAGCCAGGGGGTTCCCACCTTGTACCCTGAACAGCCAGAAGTGGGTTCGAAAATAATTCTCGTGTTTCTTAATCTTCCTTAAATGTATGTATAGCTCACATGCATTTCAATGGTTAACATTAAAAATGTTTTGAGTCTTTATTTAGAAGTTTGGTTGATTTTGTGACCAGAAATATGCTCTAGGAACTTGACTCTTGTTTATATCAATTAGCCTACGGTAAAACTGGTTTCGTTACTTGTCATTTTGATTAAAGTCAGTTTCCAAAAACCTATGGATGGTGTTAAGTGAGGACTCACTGTACATGTCCTCAGGCAATTTTACATTTTCACTCTGCACCTGTCTTCTCACCTATAAATAAGAAATAATTACAGTGCCCACCTCACAGGATTATTGAGGATTAAATGGGTTAATTTCTGAAATCACTTCTATTTTAGTGCCCAGCATGCAGAAGTGCCTAGCATATATAATTTTCTAGCATTAGAATAGCATAAAAATTTTAAAAACAGGAAATTACCATCACGTTTCCACTTTCCATGGAGAATTTTAGAAAGTGTAAAAACACTGGAGGTGGGAAAGTAGCAGAAAAAGCTGGAGAAAATGAAAAACAGAACAATGCAAAGTGGCATAATGTTGCCTGCATTTAGGCCTATCTACCTGAACAGACTGTTCCTATACGTATTATTGCCCTTTAGTAAGAACACTATTCGTGAGACAAATGCCGATAATGCTTTGGCTAACACTTTGTCTCATAATTTATAACAAGTTTAATTCCTTAAAATTAACTCAGATGTCGCTTTACTGATTAAAACAAGTACAATACCACAAACTTCATCATCTTCCCCCAATCCAACCCTCTTTTAACTGTTACTTGATGTTTATTACAAAATATGAAACATATTCACATGTAACTTCAGACAGAGAATGATTTACCCTCTCAGCTCTTGGAAGAAAATAAGCCTTTCTCCCACGTGATTTTCAAAAATGTTCTGACTACTTTGAGAAGTTTAACTTCCGCCGCAGTCTCATCACTTTAGGATTCTTGTCTCCTTTAATTCTCCGCCTCCACAAAAGTTACTACAAAATCTGTGAATCACCCCACTGGGAGGC
The DNA here is from genome assembly GCA_004027735.1 of Carollia perspicillata. Classification (NCBI taxonomy): domain Eukaryota; kingdom Metazoa; phylum Chordata; class Mammalia; order Chiroptera; family Phyllostomidae; genus Carollia; species Carollia perspicillata. The sequence continues at coordinate 12,254 of PVKM010014811.1, read as the reverse complement.
AGTGTGTCCCCACGTAAAGAAGTGTGCTGGAATTAGGCAGAATTGGATTAAAAGGAAGCTCTGCCACTGACTAGCTGAGTTATCTTGGGCGAGTCATTTAACCAATTCTGAACCGTAGTAAATGAAAATACTATCAGCTACCTCACACAGTTGTTGTAAAAAATAAATTAAATGTTAGGGAGTCTAGTACAACTACTATATAATATCCTGTAGATACAAACTTCAAGTTTATCATTAATGCAAAGCCAACTAAAGGAAACTAATTGACTACTTCTCTTCCAACATACAGCTCTTTATTAATCATGTAATTATAATACAGGGTTACATTTCTAGAAAACCTGGTTTCATTTCAATTATTTGAGAATTTGTGTAATATGTACTACATGGACAAGGACTCAAAATCAGAAAAACATAATTCCTAATCTGAAAAAGGTAACAATTTAGTTATGAAAAATCTGGATATTCACCAATATTGTACACTTAAATACTACGTATTTATATGCGTATGCGCGCACGCACACACACACACACACACACACACACACACACACAAATAACTACCTCTCAAATTGGGTTTGCCATTTTTCTTTGGCAACCTGGATGACTGTTTCAGATTACTTCAAAGGTTTAGGAACTAATTCCCCACTAACGGATCTTTTCTAATATAATTCCATACTGCCCAAATAATCCCTCTGAAAATTTTCAAGTATATCTAAAACAACCAAGTATGAATGCAACTACTGAAGAGTCTTCAATGAATAGTAGCAGATTATGCACTGGTATTTAATCAAAACTCAAAAACGTACACACACTCAGTGCTGGAAAAATCCATTTGTCATTGACAATTTTGCTTTTCAAAAACATACCTTCATGCTTCTGCTTCCCTGCCAGCCATGGCTACCACCACTTCCTCAATTCTCCTGCCAGGGATAAAGTCTGAGGAATGCCTTTTGGCCTGAATTGAGTGGTGGAAACTGGGAGGGACACATCCCAAAGGGAAAATATTAATGGCTTTGCTAATATTTCCTATATTTTCTCTGCTTCTTCAGTATAGAAGGGAAATTCTCAAAGGTTCATGTTCCTATCTTTAATACTACTTCTTAAACCACAAAAAGGCCTTTTTAAGTAAGAGGATATTAAACGTGTTCTTTGTAATAACATTCTAGTCACCATAAAGTTTGCAAATTAAGTACAAGGCAGTAGACACATGGGTGAGTACAGAAAATTTCTATTTGCTTTTCAAGAGAGAAAGGTTAGAAATCCAAGAAAGGAGAATACCATTTGTCCCAATCCTGAAATGAAAATACTTCATATATACCAAACCTCTATCATTATACATATCCTATATAGAGAATGAATTTAATAAGTATCATATACTGCTACAAAGATATTTCAAATTAACATTCCAACAAAGAATCCAAAAGTAAAGCATAAGCATATATAAATTTAAGTTCCTATTTAAAAGTAAGCATTTAGAATTTGAAATAAAGACAGTCTCAAAAGTCCCATTAACAGAGTGACTGCTGAGTGCCTCTTTTGCTTTTACACAGAACCAGTATATCATTTAGAAGGTTTCGACCTTTGGTAACAGTAATTCATTATAGGGGATGGTCATGGGCTCTTTTAACTTAGTTTATTAACAACCACCAAAGACTGAAGCATTCCAAGGCTACATTAACAGTCCTCGATTGTTATTTATTCCCCTAAAGCTTTCCAGAATAGTCCTTTAGTGTTAAATACTTGTCATTACTCTCAAATGGGGACCCTATCCAACTATACTGATGATTATTGGTTTTAGCCTGATATCCTTTAATACAGGGGTGTCCAACCTTTTGGCGTCTCCGGACCACACGTGAAGAAGAGTTGTCTCGGGCCACACATTAAGTACACAAACACTAACGAAAACTAATGAGCAAAAACGAAGGTCCATGCATAATTTTCGTGATATCCACCACCACAGGTAAGCAAAAACATCCTCACATAATAACCCTAATTATGCAGTGGCCCTTTTGATAATCTTTTAAAATTGTCAAGCAGGTTCCAAGTCTGTGATCACTAACAGAGAATATATACATATGTATATATGTAATAAAATTTAGTAATAAAACTAAGAAATGTTTTAAGTAAATTTAAAATTTAGTGTTGGACCACAATCATAGCCATCCTCGGCTACAGGTTGGACACCCCTGCTTTAATATATAGTAATCCCAGTGCACAATGGTTTTTAAAGGGATTATTTATCACCCTTTTGAATAATAAATCCCAACCAACAATGTTACCTGAATATATACCTCCATCTCTGTAGGCACTTTTCAGTACCAGCTGATATAACAAAGAATGAATGTTTTTGAGAAACTGGGGGGAAATACGCACTTACATGTTTTCCAAGTAATTTTGTAGGATTCTCACACCTCCATCCTATCCATAGGCTCCAGATTAAAAACTAGCAATAACTTTATAAAAAACCAACTACATTAATTTAATATAATTGTTCAAATCCACAAAAGATAAACTTTTGTCTATCAATCACTCAAATTCCTTCATCTGGTCACAAATGTGGTTTCCCACACCAGTTCCAACTTCATGATGGCTTTAATGAACTTAAATGAGACTTTTTAAAAACTCAAGACCTACATACTAACCTCTCAGTTGTCAATAAAATAGTGACACCAACAAAACCTCCTAAAGTAAACTAGCTAGAAGAGAAAATCACAAACTCCTCAATGAGATATTAAAGTACCCAAGTATGAAAACAAAACTCAAAGTTCTCTTAAGATCAGAACTCTACCACTCACCCCCACTGAAAAAAAAAGGGGGGGGGAATCTTAGTTTACAATATGGTACATCTACAATTACACTCAAATCATTTCTCCGAATGATTTCACCTACAGTAATCATTTTTGGGGGGTGGGAGGTACCACAAACATAAACAATCCAGAAATACAAAGCAACAAGAAATAACCCAAAATAAAATAGCACTATTAATTTTATGAAATGAGACATCAACCTCTATTAAGACTTAGTGCTCACCCTGGCTCCTGTGGCTCAGTGAATTAAGCACCAATTGCGAACCAAAGGGTCGCCAGTTCGATTCCCAGTCGGGCACATGCCTGGGTTACAAGCCAGGTCCCCAGTGGGGGCTGTGCAAGAGGCAACCATACAATGATGTTTCTCTCCTTCTCTTTCTCCCTCCCTTCCCCTCTCTCTAAAAGTAAATAAATAAAATCTTTTTAAAAAAAGATTTAACTCTGCCCTGGCTGGTGTAGCTCAGTGGATTGAACACGGGTCTGTGAACCAAACAACCACAGTTCGATTCCCAGTCAGGGCACATGCCTGGGTTGCAGGCCAGATCCCAGCAGGGGATGCACGAGAGGCACCCACACATTGATATTTCTCTCCCTCTCTCCTTCCCTTCCCCTCTATAGATAAATAAATAGATAGACAGACAGACACATAAAATCTTTTAAAAAAACAATGATTTAACTCTCAAATTATGTTTCCAAATCACTTTAACTTCAGATAAGTCTCTAAACTGGACCTTTCTCTTTCTTTTCTAATACCACTTCTCCCTAGTCACAAAAATTATCTCTTTCAGCTTTCTTCTCAGAAGAAATTCTCCACTTAAGAATCCCCATGATATATCATACAATTCACATTTCCTTGTAAGAAAATGACAAAGGAGTCTGAATAACATGTAAAGAAAACATACAGATATAAACTGTAAAATTTTCTGAATATTCCCTTGTATTAAGGCAGACCTCAGAGAAGTTGGTTTTCAACATTCATACATATAGTCACTGAAATCTTAACAATCACTTTAAAAAAGCCAACTAGAAATTCTACTGGCTTTTAAAAAACACTGTATCTTATATTTTACTATCTACCCCACACCTGTAAATACTCCTCTAAAAGAATAAAAATAAACAAACTCTCAGAATGTGGCAGTTTACGGAAATTTAAATCACTTTCATGCCTAGAGAAATCTCTGTAGGGGTTTTGAATCCCTTCCTACCACTTACTAATTGGGCAAGTTACTTGGCCTCCCTATAGTCTGGTTTCTTCTGAAAATGTGGGTATTAATTAGGGTCATCATACATCCTAGTTTCTCTGAGACAGTCCTAGTTTATACTATTATCCCAGCATGCCATTTGGCTAGTGCCCCCTTTCACTCTCAAAAGTATCCTGATTTGAATAATAAATCACATGGTCATCTTACTTCATGAGGTTATTAAGATGAAGTAAACTAGTACACATATGACATTTCTAACCTGTCTGGAATATGGTAAGAGTTCAGTCAGTGTTAGCTATTGGTAATGTTATAGTCCCTCTCAAAGAATTTTTATAAGAAATTTTGAATTGTATAATGAACAGTGCTCCTGCAATATTCCTTTTTACAAAAAAATGCGTTTAACTTCCCACATCCAATTTTTTTAAAACAACTAGTAGCACTAACTGCTTGACATCAACACTAATCAATTTATCCCACAGACATGGCAGTATTGTCAGTTGCATTCACCTTTTATCATACATAAGTTTTAGTAGAGACTACATTAGGGTTACTGACAGGAAAGTAGCTGTGGAAAGTAAAACTCTGGTTAGTCCAAACCAAGTCCCTGAATATTCTAGCGGCAGCCTTTCTCAACCACTGTACTAACCATAGAACTCAGAAAATGACTCGAGTGACAATTTCCTAAATTCTCCCAGGAATGGTACATAACTAGTATCATTGTAAGATGCAGAGGAAGAAACCACTGCATACAACAGATGCCTTAAGGCATAGTTCTGTTGTAGAACACCAAGGTCTTGATATTCTTGGAGTACAAAGGTGGAAATATGGATGAAAAGACTCAATACTGAACAAAGACTGTGGGTAGAAGACTGTATCACATGGAAAAATTATTTCCCACAGAATAAAGCTTAAGGGAATGATTAACATAAAATATATAAATTTGACTCATGGCTATGAAAAGCACTAATATATTCAGTTTTACTTCATCTCCACTAATTTATCTTAGGCCAGATATCCAAGATCTAACATCCCTTCACATAAGAAAAATTCTAGTTATAGTTTATGAAATGCAGGGGGAAAAAGATGAAAGCAGAGAAAGCTAAGGTCAAGATTCTGATCACTAATGAATCTAATAATCCAAGGCACCAATAGTACCTATTACATGATAAAAATAAGAACAAAATTTAATAAAACAAAAAGATGAACTAGACCTGGCTGGTGTAGTTCAGTAGATTGAGCTCGGGCCTGTGAACAAAAGGATCGGGGTTCGATTCCCAGTCAGGGCACATGCCTGGGTTGCAGGCCAGTTCCCAGCAGGGGACACACAGGAGGCAACCATACATTGATATTTCTCTCCCTAACCCTTCCCCTCTAAAGATAAGTAAATAAATAAAAATCTTTAAAAAAAAAAGATGAACTAGAACACGAAGTTTAAACAGAGGAAATACTAACACTTCAAACATTTTTTAAGTGCCATTAAATAACAAAAAAATCCCCCTACACAACCAATCAGAGCAGTGGATTACAAAAAGCATCACCTAAATTTTTATTTCAAATCCAACCACTCAATAAACAAAGTGAATGATTGGGGAACTATTCTATTCAGTACAGAGCATAAGTGACAGGAAAAAACCACAGCGAAACCATTCTATCTACCACAGTATGACCAAAAAACCCCTACAATTCAACATATTATCCCACAAACTTTTGTACAATGAGCATACTCAAAAACAAAGCTCAGACTTATTTCAACTGTTTTGACTATTAGTATAAAATATAATTTAGACTGCTCACTAGGCTGCAACTCATATAACCCTTGTAAAAATTTTCATTTATTTTGCACTACACCTGAAAAAACTAACTGTCATTTTGTACATTAAAATAATACGTGCTTTCTGTTTATAGATAACTGAAGACCTAAACTAGTTAAGGGAAACTACTGAGCTTAACAAAAAAAAAAAAAAGCTGTTTTTGAGGCCAAAGTAATTTGGGTGTGAATTCAGGCTGTCAACTATCATCATGTAACAAGCCATTTATTCTGAGAGCCCCAATTTCCCCATCTGTAAAATGATAATAACCACCTATCCTGCAAGGTAGCTGAGAAGATTAAACAACACATTAAAAAACACACACCACAGTTATTGTCATTCAAAAGGAACTCAAATGGCAACTAAATTAAGACTTTCTTAGAATATCTCAGGATTCAACAAGTTATGGGTCAAATCCCATTACAACAAATGTTAATCAGGCAAAACTGTAAATAGGACTTACTTTCCCTCCCTCTGGCAACATGCGACAGAATGTAAACTATTTTTTATAAAGGAATTTTACCTTTGAGTTGTACATTAGATCATACAGTTTATAGAAATCTCCCTAGTTTCTCTCATCAAGCCTAGTCACGTATTTTCCAATTAAAATAATAAAATAAAACAAGCCACTGACATTATTAACCCTCTCTTCCTTTGGGGGAGGAGGACTTAAAAAATTCAATAATCTCTTGACTAGACTAACTGTGTGTAAGAACTTCTTGCTTTCTTCTGGTTACTATCAAATATAGAACTACAGCAAGCATACGTTAAAAACACAGTTCAGGCAACAGATTGCCAGAGCCTCTAAAGAGATGCAGCTTTTTAAACGCACATATACAAAAAATAAGACTCCATCAAGCAATACCATTCACACTGGTAATATATAAAAATTGGTTAAATTAAATGCAAAATGGGTAACTCAAGAGACTGAAAAAAAAATAAAACTGACAATTCTGTTTTCTCACATATCTTTGCCAAACAGAACATGCCATAACCACAGCTCAAGATATCCAGCGATACAGAAAATTACTATACCAGGACAGTACTGGAGCGCAAATTAAAAGTCCTAAACATCTATCAAAAGTAGATTACAAAAGAAAATGTAAAGAATATGTGAAATAACGTGTATCTTTAAAGTTTTCTTTGCTCTCCAATGATTAATCACATTTCCATATATACTGATAGCCATAGCTAATTGGGATTTATTGCTTCCTTTGCTATGCTCCCCAACTCCCAAAATAAGTATACCACAATGCTCCACTGTACAGTAAACTGCCATATTCAAGTCTCCAAATAACCTACTAATAGGGATTTCAAAGTGCTAATATAAGTCCATGGTTTGTTTTTTAATGTGAGATGCAAAAAGTCACATTTAAGAAATATGAATGTTATCCCAATGAGATGAGACAGATCACTGTACCCATTTAATGTAAATTTTAAGCTCAAAACTTAACTTGCAGCATCAAAAACTGAAGCCTTCCATCTATTATCAAGAATCCAAAGCGAAAAGAATAAGCTATTCACTGTTTACTCCCTTCCCACATATGACTGTGGGTGGCATCAGTTAAACATGCAGAATATTAAGCATTACTAAACTGTCGCAGGCATATTTTCACATCTAACCTTATATGCCCAAAGGATAATTTGAGCCTAAGCCTGCTCTTCACCCAACCCCACCAATTTTAATTCACCCGTTCTGAGGCAACCAACCAAGTCATTAAGGTCAAAAAAGAAAACAATTGAAAAAGGAATGTACAATTTAATTTCGTTGAAATCTTGAGTTTGGGCTTTAAAAAAACCCTAATAAAACAGATTTCAAAGTTACCAAACTCATAATTTGTTGGTTTAGTAGTTTAGCTGTTGCCTCACCACAATAAAATAAATCTGAAGCCACAATCCTCATCATCTACTTAAGATTATTTGCATACGAATAGGAATTCAAGATATGCAATTTGTCTTAACATCCTTCCAAAGCTAACATGCCGAATATGAAATATACAAACAGACTAATATTAAGAGTTATAAAAACGTCTGTATCCAGATGAGAGTGAATTGTTGTCACAATGATTAGGGAACACACTTTACCAAACATAAAATTAAATATCCATTATTTTGGATTCCCTTTACAACTTTGACATATATTCAAAAATACATCTTATGGGTGGGGGGGACCTGACCCTCAACACCACAAAACTGCAAAAAATAAGGTACTTACCTTCCAAGAATTTAGGAGCAATTCACAAATACACTAAAAAGGCAGGGTTTTAACTGCATTAATCTTTTATTTACAGTTGATGGGTGATGGTCAGAATTTTTGTAATAGACAATATTACAATACTTCACATATCAACTTTATAGCACCAGATCCTTGGGGGGGGTAACTTATTTACATTTACATATAACTTTCATATCAGTTAAAAAAGGTACACACCCACCCCCACTGCCAGTCTCTGATACTAGAATGGTAGTTATTTCACTGTGGGAAAGAATAGCTAGTAAGTACATTTCTTTTCCAACCCTCTAGTCTACCCATTCATTAAACACCAAATAATGACTGAATTGAATGGATATCTCAGATCTTCCCACCAGGAATGCTCCCTAGGGCACTGGAATCCCTTCCACTGTCACTTATTCCAACTGCCAAAGCCCCTCCTATTAATAGTAAATCCTTTCATAGTGACTCACTTTAACTCCAACTTAATGAAATAGACACCAAGCAAAATTTACAAAATTTGGCAATGAAATTTTCCTGTTTTCAAAAAAATTTAAAAAAAACTAACATAGAGCACATTCAAACTAAGTTACAACCACTTAAAGTTCAACCGATTTATAAGCGTTTGTGCCACTCATTCTATACTGGTTCAATTTAAATATTTTTGAAAGTTGGTATATTAGGCATTCTATAATTACTCATGCACAAGGCCAAGTTCCCCATGCAAATAACCTGATATGTAACTATAAATTTACGTTATTACACCAAAATTGCAAGACAACTTGAAATCTTTTCTTCAGTTTGCTTAATTATGGAAGTTTAAGTACATACAAAAGTAAAGAGAATAATAGTGCAATGAGCTCTCCTGTACTCACTCATCCCACTACAATCATCAACTCAAGGCCACTTTTGTTTGATCTCTACCTTCACCTGTTCCCTTCCCCAATTATGTTCAGAAAAGAATGAAGAGGAAAACAATGACCTCAGTAAGTACACTGCGTAGAGCAAGAAACAAGAGTCTAACCGTGCAGCTAAAGCCACCCTACACAATTCCTTGTTAGGTGGTAAATTTAAGAATTCAGCTAAAAAACAAAGAGTCATCTTTAAGAATTTTAATGAACTCTGCAAGATCCAAAGGACATACTTAAAACTTATCTAAAAGGAGAAACAGGAATATGTGATGAAAATTGACTTAAGCATGTATAACTAGGTTGCATTCATGTAGCACCTCAGCTCAAAATGAAAAAAAAAGTCTATTTAGCATAATGTGTCATAAAATTACAATTTAACCACTTGAAAAACCGCTGAACACTTATGGCTTAGCTGGTCCTTCTGATCCCTAATTATAGATTCATATCAATGTAGAAAGAAAACCAGGCATTTTAACGTAAGTGGTTGAAAATATTCCAAATTGACCCCACCGTTCACTGGAAAATATATGAAAGGAAGTCTAAACTACCTGAATTGTATGTCATTAAACAGAAATGTATCCACTTTCCAGGACCCGGTTTTTTAAAAAAAAATAAGTTCACATATACCCTTAAACGCAACGCGCTAGGCTACTGATAGAATTAGAAGACCGCCTCCTGATTTTGCTCCTAACCAATACGCACAAGATAGAAGGTTGGCAGGAAAGTGCTGCGAGGACAGTAACAAACACCAGCAGCTCCCGAGCAGGCCCAGCTAGAGCCAGGAATGACGCACTTCGGTAACCCGACTCTTTCTCCCCTCCACCCCCGCCCCCAGCAGCGGTGCTGACACCGCCAACAGCCCGGAGTAGGAAAAAGACAACAGAAAAAAAAAGGCAGAGGTTGGACTGCACCAGGTTTCATCAAGAAACCTCGATTATTCCTCTTTCGACACTAACCACTAGGACTAAACAGGAAAAGAAGCTTGTGCTTAAGCAAGTCCCATCATGGTGGTTTAAGTCACTAAATTAACCTGATAATGAGTGCAATCTACAGAGACAAATACAGGGTGTGGCTGCTGTGAAATACGGCGGTCCAGGGGAGAAAGGGGGTCGGAATTTACACCGGTGTGAGGGGAAGATGGGGCAACACGGGGCGCCGGGGGCGGGGGGGCGGCCCGCGCATTTTTAAGGAACCATTTCAAACCAGCAAGCTTTTCGTTTACTTAAACCTAATCCTACAGATCAAAAGTTTCTAATAGGTATATCATGTAAACTGTAAATAACCATTTAATCAAACACCATGATCCTTAATTTAAAAACTACATCCAAGAGAAGGGAGGGGTGCTAGTCAACAACATAAAACATTTCTAGGCCACGGAGAAAGTCACAAACTGGATGAAACTAATGCAATATTAAAAATTAAAGCTGAACACTGCAGCACGCACGAAAAAACACACGATAAAAACCATTACACTCCAGGATTAAAAATAAAATGATACATATATAAGGGGGAACGAAAACCATCGAAAGTACACCGGTTTATTTAAAAAAACTAAAAGCAAGGCAAGACATTCTCGCGACAAAAAAAATAGTAATAATAATGAGGACAGAATTCAACAATATGTTTACGAATGTAGGCCAGAAGAAAATAGGAACGGGCTCAAAGTTTTGCGGAACTACTTGATGCTGTTTCCCACACCTTCTCTCTCCTATTGCCTGTCCGACCCTTTTCGTCCCCAGGATCGCCGTGCACAGATCAGCGGGTACGGGAAAGAAGGAAAAAGAAAGTCAATCCCCAGCCGGAATAAAAGTGTGAAGGGAAAAAGGAGAAGCTGCCTACCTGGGGCAATGATCAGCTCCCTTCGTATCTTGAGAAAGACAGCGCGGGTGGGGGTGGGAACGAAAAGCAGCACTAAAACTAAAACAAAAGTGGCGCCAAAACCCCCCAACAAACAGCCTTCCACTCCCGCCCTTCCCCCCTCCTCCCATGCCAACCAAGCAGGGCCCCCTTCGGGGCAAGGGCTGCACGAGGGGGCCAACACCGCCAGATCCCAACCTAATTTATAAAATTGTTGCCCAAACAAAACTGACCGAAGTCGGGCCTCGGAAGGGATGGAGAGATCGATGCCAATCGCTTCCCCCGGCAGTTTCCCCACCACGCGCTGGAGATGATGGGGCGGGGGAGAAGCCGAGGGGCCCGTCACATGAATGTTGTTCCCTCTCTAGGAAGGGAGGAAGAGAGGGAGGGAGGGGAGGGAGGGAGCAAAGGAAGGAGGGGAAGAGAGAAGGGAGGGGGCACGAGGGAGGGGTGTGATCAGAGTAGATTTTCCCTCGCCTCCCTCGGTCCGAGGCCCAAATATACACAACTGAGCCTCCTCTTCTCCCCTCCCCCCAGGTTCCCAGCACCACCATTTTGCTCTCTTCCTTCCCCTCACCATCATACCCCGCTCCCCCCCACCCACTCATAACCTCCCCGGCTAGCCTACCCCGGCTGGGCTTGCACTACACCCCACCCCACCTTCAGTTTTGGCTCTCCCAGCCTTAAGAGCCTGCCGGAGAAAAGGCACCTAAATCTAATGCTACACAGACAAGCGGAGCCTCCATCTTGCGCTGCTCCGCGTTCTCCATTTTGGGCCACCAATTGGGGGGGTCCTCCGTAGAGGCCCCGAGGGAGAGTGGGGCGAAGGAAGGAAGAGAAAATCTTCAGCGAGGGTAGTCCAAAAGAAGAGTCCTGCGGTAGAAAGCCACTCTAAGAGTAGGAGGGAGGAAGAGGGTTGGAAGTTCCTTGGTAGTGTGGGGGTAAGGACTTGGGAGGATCAAGAGAGAAAGAAGGGCTGGGGGTTATGCGGGGACGAAGAGGAGTACCCCCGCCTTGACTTTGCTACCCGCTCCAGGCTGGCCCCGCTGGGGGCAAAGGAAGAAACGGGAAATTAAATGGCAGCGGAGCGCCCAATCGCTTTCCCTCCCAACTCCTCTCCCGCGCCCTATTTCAACCATACACACCTCACGGTGGGCCCCGCGCCCTCCGGGTGCCCCTCCAAACTTCTAGAAGCTTCGCCTCCGCCATTTTATAACTTACCTCCCCCCTCAGCGTACACAGAGGCAGCAACGAGACTGTTCGCCTCCCCCACTTCTCCTTCCTTCTTTCTCAGGCCGGGGGCTTCTTCACCCCTGGGCTGGTACAAGATATTTTCCCCTTCCTCTTCTTTACACCCTCGAATTCTACTCAGGGACGGAAGCTCCCGCGGTTCTAGAACGGTGGGGGGGTTTTGAAAGTGGCGGTCGGATCCGGCGGGTTTTTTTTTTTCTTTTTTT